>JAKSZT010054458.1:30328372-30341489 GCA_026826555.1 Tolypeutes matacus
CTGTAAATCACTGACAATGTTTAGTTGCTATATTTTGCTATCTGCATAACAGTTATAACAATGCTAACAACCAAAAAAAAGGGGGGGGGAGTTAATATGGGGTGGAGAAGGGGGGGGTGGTTTGGTATCTGGGAGTCTCCGGCACTCCGTGTGAGACTTTGCTGTGAACTAAAACTTCTTTGAAAATTAAATGAAAAATTGGGAGACAATGGGAATTGAGAGGAGGAAGGTGTCATGGTACACCAGACATCCGATAACACAGTGATAAAGGGAAGGAAAAAAGGGAAAAAAGAAAAGAGAAAGGAAAAAAAATATGAATATGTATATGTATATCTATATCTATATCTATATATCTATCTATATCTATATATATATTTTAAAGGCATTTCCTTTGCTTTTTTGCCCATTTTTTGAATGTCCCAATCCACTAATTATATTTTAAGTTGTTTTGTTCTATGTTTGATTATTTGATTTTTTTCCTTCTCTCTTTTTTTTTTTTTCCCCTGAGTTTCCTTATGTTTGTCTCTTGCATGTAAGCTTATCACACTTGTTTCTTTTTTCTAGTAAGTGTATTTGATTATTTTATGGACTAAATGTTCATTGAGGATTTGGATCACAGAAGGATTACAATGGGTACTGCGGGGGATTATTGGGGGGGGTGTCTGGGGGGGGTTTCATGGGGATTGGTTCATCCGAATATACCTGAAAGATATACAAAATCATTCAAAGGATTGGGGGATGGGGCATGGTCACGATGGGTGGATAATCACACAATAAATGAGGGAATCTGAATTCCTAGCCTGGAGAGCTCTGCCACAGTCTCCAAGGGAGCAACAATAGTCCTCTGAATGTAGGTACATTGCCTGTCAAAATAGGATGACCCACTGATGTGTTTTTTTTATTGATGACTACCCTTGTGAGTCTTTGCTCTTGTAAATGAGACTTAGCCTGCAGTTGTGGGGTGCCTAAGGGTTGCCACCTGAGAGCCTCCTTGTTGCTCAAATGTGGCCTCTCTCTAAGCCAAACTCAGCATATGATTGCATTACCTCCCCCCCAACGTGGGACATGACTCCCGGGGATGAGCCTCCCTGGCAACGAGGGCTTAATACCAAGTGCCAACTGGCGACACAACTGGAAAAAGACCTTGAATAAAAGGGGGAAATGGTAAAGACAAATGAGTTCAAGTGGCTAAGAGACTTTAAAGAGAGTCGGGAGGTCATCCCAGAGGTAACTCTTACGCACACCTCAGTAGGAGCTCATAGAACATCTAAGTGCCTATCACCCCACTCATTGGGGTTCCTGAGAGCTCCAGAGACACCCTGGTCCTATATAAGGGGGGATAGCCCCAGAGACTGATACCTTATCAGTGGGTTCTATTTTGGAATCTGTGCTCTTGAGAGTGACAGAATTAGACTCAAATAAGTCCTCCCTGCACATGGTTCACCAGTCCCTTCTATTCAAACCTATATGTGATGCTGGAGTTTTTAGGTATACTTCCAGAGACTGGAGCCTCCCGCCTACCCATGTGCCAGGTGTGCATTAAATCTAGGTGGAGCTGCAACTCCTCCCCTACAGCTCAATGGACTCATCCAAGTCACCTGGTGAGGAGACAACGATGGGCAATGGCCATCCTTGGGAATGGAGAGGGCCTGCATCTGCAGGCAGGATCATCCCACCCACCATATCCATGGGATATCTGCCCTCTCTCACTTGGAGTTGGAGTGGACATCACCATCTCAGTCCCCTCTGGATTGGGGGAAGAACTATGGACTAGAGTGGACTTGATGGTATCACATATGGTGATTCTAGCAATGCAAGAAATTATAACAATGAGGTGCAGCCAGTGGCCACTTGACACTTTTGGGGTAGGGAGGGGATGAGCAGTTGAAATACAGGGTTTTCTTTGGGAGTTGGAGGTTATCCTTAGTACTGTTGTGGCAACGGATGTAGGCCATTTTAAATCAGCACACACCACTCAGAACTGAGTGGGAGAGAGTGTGGTCTACAGTGTGAACTGTGGTCTATTGTTGGTGGTAAGGCTCCAGGATGTGTTAGTTCATTGAGGGTGGTGGGCCACACTGTGGGAGATGTTTGTGTGGAATGTGGTGGGAGGTGTGGGAGGTGGGCAACATGGGAATCCCAGTGGGTTCCATGTAATATTTTGGGTAATCTAAGCACCTCTTAAAATATATGTGTATATATATATATATATATATATATAAATAACATTTTTGTAATCAAATACACATATATGCATATATATTTATATATCATTTTGCAAATGTTTGTATGTATTGTGAGAATTTTGATTTTTACCCATAATAAAAAAAAAAAAAAAGGAAAAAAAATTAGAAACATCTCAAAAATAGTATAGTAAAGGTTCATATGCTTGAGACCCAGAACGAAAGCTATAAGTTGCTCATTACTACCTAGGGCTTCAGTTTTCCTTAATTTTACCCAAAACAATTTGATAAAAGTATCATTGGGACAATAAGACCATTTAAACTGCTTACTGAGGATCATGGAGAGAGATACTGTGGAAAACCCCAGAGGTCCCTCAGAAGAAAGAGGATGCATTAATCACAAAGTATGTCATCATTAAGGTGATATCCAAGGGGGGAAATTACCAATATTAATAATGCAATGACAGATCCATAAGTATTTTTTCTTTTTGTACTGCAACCTTCAGTATGTCCAGGGATATCTAGTCCTTGTTTGGAAAAATTAAAGAAAACAGTGCTATTAAAGAGTGTGCTTTTCATACTGCTCTGATTATCTAAGTGCCAAATACTAAATTAAAGATATTTAAGTGATCTAAACTTCAGGAGTTAAAAGTAGCTTCAAAATTTAATTAAATACCAATTATTTACTAATTACCTAAATAAAATATTTTCTTTACAAATGAAGTCACTAATTAGAGAAAATCAATGTTAACAACATTGTTTGGATTTAGTCATATTTTACATGGAAATAGGTTTGTGGTTTTAAACTGTATGAAAACTGAGCAAAGGGAGAACTCATCTAATTTTTTTAAACATGTCAATACAAAACGTGTTTCATTTTCAAAATGTTCCACTTAGAGAGATACCTCACCTATGTGATCCTAGAATGCATTTGCTTCCAATTCTGACCTTAACTGTAGTTTGTTCTCCTCCCTGTTTGCTGTTTCTTCAGTTCACTGACAGTGAATAATGGAAGGCAAGAGAGGAAGGAGACTCAAATGCTGACTTATTAGCACGTCTGGCTCAAGCTCAAATTGAGAGTGGGGAGACCTTGAAGTTACAATAGTGATAAATACAAAGCAAAACCACAATAAGATACCACTTCACATTCATTAGGACAGCTAATATATTTTTTAATGGAAAATATCAAGTATAAAAAGGACATGGAGAAAACTGGGACCCTCATGTTTTGTTTGTGGGAATTAGATGGAAGCATCAGTGGGATGTTTATGGAAGGGAGGGTTGTGTCACATGTGAAGCTTTCAGAAGATAGAAGAACAAACCCAGGTACATTTGCAGGAAAGAAGTGCCTAATTAGCTTTGCAAATTGTTACATATTCTGTGATATTACCTTCTTCTATAAGCCTCAGCCTAACCCAGACCCTGCAGATTTTAGCAAATATACTAAAATCATGTACTATTTGGAAGCTAGAGAAGTAGGGAATGAAGATGAACTCAGCATGAGAAATGATGTTAGGTGTAATCACACTCAGAATCAGCAGATGAGAGTCGCAGAAAATACTTAAGGTGGGCATTTCAGTCTCTGGGAAATAGACTGTATGTTTCATTCAGAAAGCCAAAGGGGGAAGTCTGCAGAAATCATTGTGAAACTGCAGGCTTGACAATGGTCTTTAAACGGTTTCCAATAATGAAAATCTCCTTCAGGAACTGGAGTCCTACGCTTAGACACTTGCCTGAAGAATATTGCTATTCTCAAGGAAAGGCTACTATCCTGAACTGAGATACAGAAGAGAAAAGGGGACAGCCACTGGCTGCCAGATCAAGGAAGATGACCTTCGATATCAAAGAAGGTTGAGAGTTGTCATAGCCTGGGTTTTCTCAACTTGATTTTGAAGTGGAGTTTTTGGGTTGGATATTTGAAAGTAAGGCGTGTCTGAATAATCATCATTTAATAAAATATCAAATAGAATCATAGGCACATTCATTCTAATTAACTTGAGTTGTTGGTTTGAAATAATTTTTGTGGGGCTATAGCCCACTTTCCAAAATGGAGCATCAGCAAATTAGCCCCACCCAGTATCCTTTGGGAATGAATGAACAGAATGAACCTCAAAATGAATTACCCATCTTTAAGTCACCTGTGTCTTCATGAGACTGAAATGCAACTGCCTTAAACTGGGCTGTGGAATGAATGGTTGTAGGAAGTACTGTCTCCACACTGACACTGGTTTGACCTGATTAGACATTTGGGTGAAGCTTTCTGTTTCAGTCGATATGTTTAAATGCAACAGAGTTTATGATAGGCACTACAAATCTTTCCATAGAACACCTTGGTAAATCCAACAAATTGGTAGAGAACATCTAGAGTCTCTCCTGCATGTAGGAAATTTGTACAATTGGGCTATTACTCTAAATTCACAAAAGTCAAAACGATCTGTCCTTAAGCAATTTCTTAAGGAAAAAGCTAATAGACCAAACATAGTTGTTAGATTTTCAGGGCATAGCAAATGAAGATGCGATTTTTACCTTGAGGCTTCTGATAGCTTTAACTGGATCAGAAAGTTAACAGATTGTTCCCTATTCCTTTTTGCATTTTAGTGTCCTTGTGCAGCCAGGTACATATAAACTTTCCACATTCCTCTAGGTAAATAAAGCTTGTAAAGTTTGAGAAGCAACAAAGCACAAAAGAAAATGCGAAATAGACAATAGAGTGAGAAACATCATTATATCCCAACTCCGCCATTGCTAGTGGGGTGAATTTGAAGATGTACATTACCTCTCGATATCCCACTTTCCTCATTTGTAAAATGAGAATAACAATCTTCTACTTCTTTGGGATATGATGAGGAACATTCAATGATGTAATGTTGGAAAGCACTCAGTACCATGTTGGACATATATTGAACATATCATAATTGGTCATTGTCACTATGAACTATTGGTTTGATTCATTTTAGTATGACAGAAGGTCTTGTCTTGGGTTTTCTTTTCTCGTTTTGATTTGGTACTGTGTTTTCAATCTTTCTAAAATTATAATGACCTTATTTTGTGGATCAAATGGGCATTAAAATTATTTCTTAACCCCTTTTATATAGCACAGGGGCATTGACATCACTATTCAACAACTCTTTATTTGAGTATCACCAAAACCAGGACACCACCCACAGTCTCTGCAAAGCTGGAGATGATGAAGATGTTCTTGTCCCCTCTGGTGAAGTAGCAGCATTTTGTTGCTGTTTGCCTGCTGTGTGCCCAGTTGTATAGCACACTGGCAGGTGTTAAGAAAGAAAGAAACATTCTTGTCTTTGAAGAAATAATCTGGTTCCAATGGCAAAACAGAGACACTTAACATGGCTCAAAAACAATGACAAAGCCAACAAGAGCAAAACACTGAGTTACAAGAAAAACATAAATGCTGAGAGGAACAAGTGGAGCTGTGAATTTGAGAGATTCCTGGAACCAGTGGGTTTGAGCTGAATTTGCAAGTTAATGAACATGGGCTACTGGGAATTAGCCTATGTGTCCTAAATAATTTAAAAGATGGAAATAAGGAATACTTTTGTTGTAGCCTTAAAATGGGAATAAAGTGATTCTTAGAGTGGAAGAACATAAATATTTATTGGACTCCTTTATGTGCTGAACATAATATTAATCCTCTTATTCATTTATTCATTCATTAACTCATTCATTATATTTGAGAACCATGTTTTGATATTCTACATGTGCTAATCACTATTCTAATATCACTTGTGTTATCATTCTTTTACAAATGGTGAAATTGAAGCTCAGAAAAAGAAATAACTCACTCAGGGTTACACAATGTGTGGCAGATCTGCAATTAAAACTCATCTATTTGATCACCGACCAAGTTCTGTCCATTCTTTCATGTAGACACATTAAATAGAAATGTAATGGATAGACCTTGGAGAAATCATACAAAGAATATATCTCCTCCTTAGAAAATACTGTCCTCTAGTGATAGTGATTGGCTGATATTCCTGTGGTGTTTACTGCTTGGACATATTAGAACTAGATCTGTGAAGTCAGGATCAGTGGGTTGATTATCATAAAGTTGGTGAGTAAAAAGTAATCCCCTATGACAAAGATGGTGTACAAAGAAGGACCAAAACAGTTTTCTAACAAAAAATCGTGCTAATAAATTGCTGAAACAAAAATTTATAAATCTTGGGGTCACAAATAGCCATTTTATGGAAATATTTTTAACATGGCATTCAATATTATGGAAAATTTCTTTGTCTTTTATAGTAAACAGATTTAAAGACAAACTCAACTTTCTGATGATGAAATAGTAAATATGTATAAATTTAATTTAAATCTTGTGGTAATTGATAATGCAATTATCAATCTTATCTCTTAATTCTATAGACAAGTACAGAGTTAATTTAAAGCTGTATCCTCTCAAAACACTAGTTTCAATAGCATTTTTTACCATAATATATCTCAGTAGGTTTTTTCTCATTATATGTTAGTTGAAACTTATGACCTTTGGGTTCAAATACAATTTTGATCAAAAACAAATCAAACATATTTGGGGCTTATTTTGTTATTTATATAATATATGCATATGTATGTATAAATGAAACTATCTATCTATCTATCTATCTATCTATCTATCTATCTATCTATCTATCTATCTAATCTATCATCTCTCTAATCTATCATAATCTCTCTAAGCTTCCTGTATCTCCTCTCCTCCCCCACTTCCCATCCCTAATCTTTTTCCCCCTTTCTCCTCATCACTTCCTTCCTTATATCTTCTTCCTTTGGGTCTCCCTCATGCTCTTCTCATCTCCTGATTATTCTTTTCTATTTTTAAAAAAGTTTTCCTTCTTATTCCTGTTGCGAGGTTTCAGCCCTTATTTCCAATATTCTGAGGTAGCAATGTAAATATTACCCAGCCTCTTGTGGATTTTTTTCATAAAAATACTTTTGACATTTTTAGTAAAGAAATATTCTTCCATAGATTAAAAAAAAACTACTCTCAACATGAAGCATTTTCACAATGGATAAGAAATTAATATGATTTGAAAAGCAGCAAAAGAGACAAGCAACTAGAAAGAACTGTCCCTAATTCTTAACTGGTGGTGTAGAGCTTGTTTTTGGGACCTGCTGAGCTTTCAAATTGGTTCATGGGTTCAGAGTATAACCTTAGGAAACTTTCTAGAACAAATATTACCCGAGATCAGGCCTCCTGTGAGAACCACATTCCCCACAGATTGACTACAATTGAAAAGTTATGCACATTTTATTCTTAGTCAAATTATTTTATGTGATTTTATATATAGAATTATTGTTTTTAATAGTCAAATTACTTGAGTACATAATATCTTTAAGTCTCCATTCCTTCATCCTAAAAATTCTACATCATGGTGCTGTTCAATGACTTAAGAGATAATGTATGTAAATGGTTCAATTAATTGGCTGGTACATAATTATTTCTCAGTAACTTTTAGTGGTTTTGATGATAATGATGATGATGATGATGATGATGATGATAAAACCAAATTCAAAGGTTTCTTATTTATGTTCAATCTTATTAATAAACATTCCTTGCTCATATATCTCTAAGTAGATACTCCACAGGTATCCAAAATTCAGGTTTATTCCAAAAAATTGTCCCTCCTTCTAGACCTTTTCACCAACATCATCTACCACCCATCGCCAACCTTCCCTTAAACTTGCTTCCCTTACTATATCCTTATCTTGACTCATGGTATTCTCACAGCACCCTGGAACTGTTCATTTCAAAGAGAAATACGGTGTCCTACTCGGTTTCTTCTTTGCCCGCCCCCCCCCCATACCTTTCAGTCATCCCCTAATGAAAATAGTGACTACTTACTGGGTGCTTTCTCCTGGGCAGGTGTTATGATTTAGTTTAGGTCCATAATCATATTTAATCTTCTCAACGACTCTTCAGTTTACAGATGGAGAAATGGAAATCCACATACTAGAAAGTGGTAGAGTAGGTATACAACAGAGGTTTGCTTCCAAAGATGACTGTATCCATTAAGCCACATTGCCCCTTGTAAAACTCTCTTGCTACCCTACTTTCTTCTCCATTCTTACTTCCACTTCCTTATTTCAGGCATTTACTTCTCTTACAATAGCCTCCTTATGTGTATTCCTGCCTGCCCTATGGTTTCCCTATAATTCATCCTCCACAATGCTGCCAGAGCAATTGCTCTGACATGCACATGATAATATCAGTCCCCTGCTCAGTATCTTTCAGCCAATCTCTAGCAGCTATAGGATAAAATCTGTCCTCATTTGCAATGCATACAAGGTCCTTCATAATCTAGCCCCTCATTTATCACTCTCTACATATCTGTCCTCATTCAAAATCTACTCTGCAGCAAATCTTAATTACTGGTGTTTCCCTTAATAAGTCATGTATATTTTTTAAATTTGACTTTTAAAGAAGCTTTAAATTACATAAATGATACATTGAAAATATAGGGGGATTCCCATATACCCCACTCCCTCCCCTTTCCACAATTTTCCCCATTAACAACATCTTTGATTAGTGTGGTACATTTGTTACAATTGATGAACACATACTGAAGCATCGCTACTAACAATGGTCAATAGTTTACATTATAATTTACACTTTTCACTGCACATTTTAATAGTTTTTGACTAAATGTATAATGGCCTGTATTTGTCATTGCAATGTCATGAAGGACAATTCCAATGTCCCCCCAAAGCCCCATGTTACACATATTGTTCCCTCTCCCTCCCCTCAGAACTTCTGGTGACCATTGAAAACATTACAAGCTCTTCCATTACTAGAATAATAATAGGTCTACTTTAGTCCATAGTTGCATTCCCCCTTTATGTATGTTCATTCCTCAATATTGAGGATTTTAGGATGGTGATGCCCACTCTGTTTCTGATTGAAAGGGGGCTTAGATTCTATAGGGCAGATGGATGGAACTATCTTGATTGCAGCTGTAGATACTTTGCTATTTTGGGATGGGCATTGTCCATCGTCATCATTTTGCAAAAAAAAGAAAAGAAACAAACAAATACCAGCCACAACATAGGCAACTTATTAAATAATGAATGTACTATTCATTTTGACATATTCCTGATTCTGTATATAGACAAGCTGCATGAGCTCAGCAAGCCACTGCATTCTAGGCTTGTTTCTTTGTCAGTTATATGGGGCCATATGGGGAAGCTGACTGTGGCTCTCATCATCCAAACCATATGGAGGTACAGGCCTTGCTAGTTGCAATTACACCCAGGGCAGGTTTAGCTGGGATGGCCAATCAAAAGGGGAAATTATGACAAGGCAAAAATGACAATGCAACAAATATTATTACTTTTATGCCATTACATATGGTTTGTAATATAAAAGATCAGAACAATTTAAATGTTCATTAATCATAGCCTTATTTAAAAATTATGCTACATCCATTTCATAGACTATTCTGTTAACATAAAATTACATTCACTATTACATTAAATTCTGATGCAACTCTCTCCATCATATGTTTTTACTTTTAAGCTAGGGTTTTCCATGTACTGTTACCACTCTCTGAAATACATAATCCCACCACCCACTCCCACTCCATTGCCCCTCCCCACCCACCCAGTTAACTCCTCTGTGAGTAGTTCTCATCACTGGTGGTATATTAAAATCATCTATTTTTTTTTTTTTTTAATGTGTAGTGTTCAAAGAATATGATTTAGTCGCCTCAGGTAGGGTTTGGTCTTGTTGTTTGTTTTTTTGAAATTAGAAAAGTTTCAGATTTAAAGAAAAATCATGCAAAAAATACAAAGTTCCCATATATTACCCCCTAACCTCACACTCAATTTTCCCTGTTATTAACACTTTGGATGAGTGTGGTACCTTAGTTACAACTGATGAACAATATTATTATAATTATGTTCTTATCTATAGTCCATAGTTTGCCTTAGAGTTCACTCTGTGTGTTGTAAAGTCCTTTGTTGTTATTGTTTTTAAATTTTTATTCTAGTAATATACATAAAACTTAAAATTTCCCCTTTTAACCACATTCAAATACTTAATTCAGTGCTGTTAATTACATTCACAATTGTGCTACCATCACCACCACCACTACCAAACTCTTCCATCAAACTAAACAGAAAATCTCTATCAATTAAGCATTAACTCCCCATTCCCTATCCTCACCTTGGCCCCTGGTAAACTGTTTTCTAGTTTCTGATTCTATGCATTTGCTTATTCTAATGATTTCCTATCAGTGAAATCATAAAATATTTTTCTTTTCTGTCTTATTTCACTCAATATAATGTGTTCAAGGTTCATCCATGCTGACAAATGAATAAGAACTTCACTCCCTTTTACACCTAATATTCCATTGTACGTGTATAACACATTTTGTTTCTCCCTTCATCTGTTAATTGTTGCTTCCATCTGTTGGGAATTGTGAATAATGCCAATATGAACATTGATGTGCAAATATCTGTTCCAATCCCTTCTTTGATTTATTTTGGGTATATACCTAGAAGTTGGATTGGCAGGCTACATGGTAATTATATACTTAACTTTCTGAGGAACTACTAAATTGTTTTCCACAGCAGCTGCATCATTCCAACCAACAACATACCAGTGTTTCTATTTGTCTATATCTTCTCCAATGCTTGATTTTTTTCTGTTCCTCTTTTAAAAAAATAGTAGCCATTCTAGTGGGTGTAAAATTATATCTCACTGTGGTTTTGATTTGCATTTCCCTAATGGATAATAATGTTCAGCACCTTTTCTTATGCTTTTTGGACATTTATATGTCTTCTTGGAGAAATGTCTATTCAAGTCTTTTGCCTATTTTAAAAAATTGAATTGTCTTTTTGCTGTTGAGTTGTAAGATTTCTTTATATACTCTGGATAGTAAACCCTTATTGGATATGCGGTTTCTAAATATTTTTTCACCATTCTGTAAGTTGTCTTTATACTTTCATGATGAAATCCTTTGAGGTAGAAAAATTGTTAATTTTGATGAAGTCCCATACATCTATTTTTTTCTTTCATTGCTCATGCTTTTTTGGTGTAAAGTTTAAGGAATCATTGCCTCACACAAGAAAACTCCTGGGTTTTCTTTCGGGAGTTTTATAGTTTTGGTTTTGCTATTTAGGTCTTAGATCCCTTTTTTGAGTTAATTTTTGTACAGGGTATCAGGTAAGGGTCTGCCTTCATTCTTTGGCATGGGGATATACAGTTTTCACAACTCTATTTATTGAAGAGTCTATTCTTTCTCCATTAAGTGGAGTTGGCACTCTTGGCAAAAATCTATTGACCATGGATATGAGGGTTTATACCTGAACTCTCAATTTGAGTTCCTTGGTCTAGATATCTGTTCTTGTGTCAGCACCATGATAGTATCATTACTGTATCTTGGTAATGTCTCAAAATTGGGAAGTGTGGGTCCTCTAACTACTTTCTTTTTCAAGATGTTTTTGACTATTTAGAGCCCTTTACCCTTCCATATAAATTTTATGACTGGCTATTCCATTTATGCAAAGATTTTGCTGTTGAAATTTTGATTTTGTATTGTATTGAATCTGTAAATCATTTTGGGTGCAACTGGAATCTTAAAAAATAGTCTTCTAATCCATGTCTATGGAATGTCCTT
The DNA here is from genome assembly GCA_026826555.1 of Tolypeutes matacus. Classification (NCBI taxonomy): domain Eukaryota; kingdom Metazoa; phylum Chordata; class Mammalia; order Cingulata; family Chlamyphoridae; genus Tolypeutes; species Tolypeutes matacus. The sequence goes on from JAKSZT010054458.1 coordinate 30,340,191, forward strand.
CTACTTAACTGGGTCTTCTTTGATTTATTTTAGTAATGTTTCATAGTATTCCAGGTTCAAGTCCTTTACATCCATGGTTAAATTTATTCCTAGATACTTGATTCTTTTAGTTGTTATTGTAAATTGAATTTTTATTTGATTTCCTCTTGATATTGTTCATTACTAGTGTATAGAAACACTACTGATTTGGGTGTGTTGATCTTGTATCCCATGATTTTGCTGAATTTGTTTATTAGCTCTAGAAGCTTTGTTGTGAATTTTTCAGGATTTTCTGTACCCTGCAAATAGGGAAAGTCATCTGCAAATAGGGAAAGTTTTACTTCTTTTCCAATTTGGATGCCTTTTACTTCTTTTACTTGCCTAATTCCTGTGACTAGAACTTCAAGTACAATGTTGAATAATAGGTGTGATAGTGTACATTCTTGTCTTCTTCCTGGTCTTAGGGGGAAATCTTTCAGTCTTTCACAACTGAGTATGATGTTAGCTATAGATTTTTCATATACGCCCTTTTCATGTTGAGAATGTTTCCTTCAACTCCTAGTTTTCTTTCTTGATGTGTTTATCAAGAAGCGGTGCTGGATTTTGTTAAATGCCTTTTCTGCATCAATTGAGATGTTCATGTGATTTTTCCCCTTTGTTCTATTAATGTGGTGTTTTTCATTAATGAAATTTCTTATGTTGAACCACCTGGTTAAACATGCCAGGGATAAATCATGCTAAATTCATAGTATATAATTTGCTTAGTGTTCTGTTGGCTTCAATTTGATAGAATTTTGCTCAATATTTTCACTTCTATATTCATAAGTGATATTGGTCTATAATTTTCTTTTCTTGTGGTATCCTTTATCTGGCTTTCACATTAAGGTGATTTGGGCCTCATAGAATGAGTTAGGTAGTATTCCCTCCTCTTCAATTCTTTGGAATTCAAAGAGTTTGAACAGGATTGGCATTAATTTTCTTGGAATGTTTGGTAAAATTCACCAATAAAGACATCAAGTCTTGGAAGGAATTTTCTTTGTTGGGAAGATTTTTTTCATATCCATTTTAATCTCTTTATTTGTTATGGAACTGTCAAAATCTATTTATTGAATCTGTATGGGCAGTTTGTTTGCTTCTAAGAATTTTTCTATTTCATATAAGTTATCTAATCTGTAGTAAGGCTCCTTATTTCAATTCTTGATTTTAGTTATTTGCATCCTCTCTATTTCTTTCTCAGTTTAGCCAAAATTTTGTTGATTTTATTGATCTTTTCAAGGAAACCATTCTTAGTTTGTTGATTCTTTCTTTTGTTTTTTGTTT
>JAKSZT010054458.1:30346489-30368228 GCA_026826555.1 Tolypeutes matacus
GACCTTGTAGAAGGGCTGTGTTTTTTACCTTTTCATCCATCCATGCACTACCCAATAGATATTTGTTGAATTAATGAGTCTGTTGTATTCTTTTGTAAACTTAGTGCCATGTGCAGTTAATTACTACAAAATTTACATTTGTGTAAACTTGAAATGAATTTCTTTTCCCTCACTTTGGTAGCTTTCAATTTAGGAACATTTTGCTTTATCGTGTGAAATTCTTGAATTAATAATTAATTTGAACAATTTTGATTGCTAAAGTAATGGAAAAAATTAATCTTATGGAAATTAAAATGAAGTAATTTAATGAATAAGTAATCTGGACACATAGTATATATAAAATGTATACATATTTTGAAATTTCTGGGAAGAAACTTACATCACTTCATCATCATCCTCTCATCTCTTCAAAGTTTCACAGAGTTTACCACTTGTACTTTTCCCTTTTTAAGTTTCATTATTCAAAGTATTATAGGGACAGTCTCCAGAAACATTTATTATTATTCCTTTATTCATTAGTTCATAAATTCAACATTTATGGTAATGTATTAAGACTTATGCTTCATGTTGAGGATTCTGAGATGAACACTCAAAGTCTACTTCTATTGCTTTCAGTTTTTAAGCTGAAAAAAAAAAAGACACTGACTATGTTGATTAAAGCACAGTTTTGACTTCAATTTACTATTTACATTTAATTCATTTGCTAACACAGCACACTAAGTAATATGTCTTCTTTAAAGGGGTTTGCAAGATCTAGACGTTTTAATATCTATAATGAAAACTCAAAAGAGCAATGTCTTACATTTGTGCTTGCCAAAATTTTGGAAGAGTACAGATGAAATTTTTTCCCTAGGTCTGCTGTACCTCAGATAAGAAATGTTCAAATACATTTCTAGTAGAGCCTTGCCATGTATGACCAAACAAAATCTTAGGGATTAAAAGATAATATCTAACACACTATAATAAAAATATCTGTAATTGCAAATCATATTCTGTCAATAATTAAACCTTGTAGGAGACAGAAAAGGCACACAAAATTATAAAGTAACTCTTCGGCTTCTTTTCAGATAATCCATAATACTTGTGTATTAGGATGAAAATACTTAAGAAGGTAGATGACCAAAGAAAAATGCTCTGACAGGCTGAGATGTCAATGATAATGATTATATATTTTTAAATGTTTTAAATTAAGTCATATCAAGAAGTTTATTGATAGTGTTAACTTTTATTTCTGTAATGTTGAAAAGTACCTAAAGATAATTTAAAAACTAAGACCAATTATGTTTATCTATGTCATATTTTCTCACATCTCCTTTTTATACCTCAGTTTTTAATTTTGTTAATATCATTTACTTATACCTTGTAACAATTTCACTGCTTATCATAAAAAAGAACCCACAATCATAATTTTAAGTGCCAGTTCATAGGTCATTTTATATGTAAAACTTTCCCAGTTCCTCAATGTAGATTCAGTTAATTATTCTTTCCTCATTATTCTGTACCACTTAACAGTTTCTAGAATAAAGAATCAATTATTTGTGATGGCATTTTTAACAGGCCATAAGCTGTTTGAGGCAGCTTATTCATTTTTGGCTTATTCATCTTTGTACACACGTAATCTTGACCAATACATGATAGATATGATAGTTGCCCCAAATAAAAAATAATTAATACACTCAGATATTCTCCAGTGGTGTGGTGCAATGTGTTTCCCCCCAAAAAAAACATACAAAAATAGACTCAATATGTGTTGTTGTTTTTACCCTAGTCTTTCTAAGACCTTGATTTCTTTAGTTCATACAGAGGAAGCAATCTAATTTCCACCAGAGACATACAGTAACACTCATGCTCAAGTCACCAGATAGACTAGATTGACCACTAAATAGATGTTTTTTAATATACTTAGGCTATATTAGGCTGTAAAGTTGTCATCAAATCTTTCTGTGCAAAGTTGTACAACTCTGGGACTACTGCTTCTTTTCATTTGTGTGATTCACAAAATTGTAATAATTAGAGTAGACTTTATTATTGTAGATAGAGCAGAGTGTAGCCATGACATATCCCTGAGTTTCTATCTCAGTTTTTGCCTTATAACCTGGGTGTTAAATAGAGTGGAATACCTCAGAAGGCAGTTTAGTTGAAAAAGGGTTGTGACATGAGAGTTAAATGACACCCAAGTCCCGGACAGAATAATTAATTGATAGTTAATTACTGACACCTATTATAGGTGTAGCTCTCCTAAAAGATATTAGATGTTAGTGAATATCTTTTTTTCTCTCTCTCTTCTCTTTATCTTTTCATCCTTCTTTAGTACTTTCTTCCACATTCCTCCTGGCTGTCACCTCAGTTCATTTCCTTTTCTTGAGCTGGTTGAAATGAAATAATGTATTATAATCAAATAAAAATAATTAATTTATATATTTTTTTAATTTATAAGGCATTGAAGGATGAACAGTATATGACCTCACTGATTTGAATTGAGGAAAGTGAGTAATCTCTGAGAACCGCTGTCTGAAAGATAGGTTAACAGGGGAGAGAAAGTGAAGAGAAGATTGTGAGCCATCACCTATACAGACATAATCTATGGTAAAGGGATAGAGTATAGTTGCATATTGAAGGATAGGACAGGTGTGTAGTGATATTAGTGGGTTTGTTGGTGCAGGGTAGATTAGGAAGAGTGAGTTAGAATATCCAGGATACTGGGGGGAGAGATGGGAGACTGACTACGTGAACAAGGGACTTGTGGGTATGATGTTGAAACTGCAGGAGTGGGAATGCTCTTATGACAATATGACAAGGTAGTATCACTGGTTTAGGTTGGGGGGGCATTCAAGACAGGGGCACATCTGGAGTAGGCTTCTGGGGAGTGTGTGAATGTTCATCCTGTTATAATGTGTTGTGTTGAGGAGTGGAGACCCACATGGTGAGTGGGAAGGAGATGGACCCCCATCTTTGGGAGGACCGATTCACCTAGAAGCAGAAAGGTGGATGTCTCTTAGGAGCAAGGGTGGTTCCTAAAAAGGGAGGATAATCAGCATGTCAAGACCTCTTGTTGCATGTAACTATGAATCTTGTCATCCAATGAGTTAAGACAGGGGCGTGTCATGTGTCCCAGGGGGATGGAGAGGAAGGAATAGAAAAGATCAAATGGGGTATTTAGTGGTCAGGGGAAATGTTTTTCATTACCTTACAGTGATGGACACAGGACATGGTAAATATCAAAAAATTATTGAACTGTACCATCTAAATTATAAACTATACTGTAAACCATTGACAATGTTTAGTAGCTATGTTTCACTATCTGTATAACAGTTACAGCATTGCTACCATCCACATAAAAAAGTGTTCAATATGGAGTGAGGAAAGGGGGAAGAGGTTGGGTATATGAGAGTCTCTAGTATTCTGTGTGTGACTTTGCTGTGACCTAAAATTTCTTTGAAAATTAAATGAAAATTTGGGAGACAATGGGGAGTGAGAAGGGGAAGGTGCCATGGTACAGACTGGACACCCGATAATGCAGTGATAAAAGGAAAAAAAAAAAAAAATAAATAAATAAATTTTTCCCATTTTTTGAATATCCCAATCCTTTAATTATATTTTATTTTTAGTTTTTTTAAACGAGTTTCCATGTATTTTATCTCTTACATTTAAGCTTATCATTATTATTTCATTTTCCTATAAATTATATTTGGTTATTATATAGGCTTCATCTTCAAGGAAGGTTTAGATCACAGAAGGGTTACAATGGGAGCTGCAGAGGTTCATTGGTGGGGGGTGTCTGGGATGGGGGATTCATGGGAGGAAGTTCATCTGAATATACACGAAAGATATATAAAATTGTCCAAATGATCAAGGGGTAGGGCATGGTCACAGTGGGTGGACAATCACTCAATAAATGAGGGAACATTGAATTCCCAGCCTGGAGAGTTCTGCCACATTCTCCAAGGGAGCAGCAACAGTCCCCTGAGTGCAGGGGCAGTGTCTGGCAAAGGAGGATGGTCCACTAATGTGTTCTTGTTATTGATGACTAACCTTATGAGGCTTTGCTCTTGTAATTGAAACTTAGCCTACTGTTATGGGGTGCCTAAGGGTTGCCACCTGAGAGCCTCCTTGTTGCTCAAATGTGGACTCTCTTTAAGCCAAACTCAGCATATTAATGCATTACCTTCCCCCAGCGTGGGACATGACTCCCAGGGATGAGCTTCCCTGGCAACAAGAGATTAACACCAAGTGCCAACTGGCAATACCAGTTGGAAAAAGACCTTGAATAAAAAGCGGGAAAAGGTAAAGACAAATGAGTTCATGTGGCTAAGAGACTTCAAAGAGAGTTGGGAGGTCATCCCAGAGGTAACACCTATGCACACCTAAGTAGGATCTCATAGAACACCAAAGTGGATATCACCCCATACAGAGGGGCTCCTGAGGGCTCTGGAGACACCCAGATCCTATATAAGGGGGGATAGCTCCAGAAATTGATGCCTTATCAGTGGGCTATACGTTGGAATCTGTGCTCCTGAGAGTGACAGAGTTGGACTCAAATAAGTCCTCCCTGCACATGGTCCATAGTCCTTTTTACTCAGACTTATATGTGATGCTGGAGTTTGTAGGTGTACTTCCAAAGACTGGAGACTTTGGCCTGCCCATGTGCCAGCTGTGCCTGGAATCTCAGTGGAACTGCAACTTCTATTCTACAGCTCAATGGATTCATCCAAGTCACCTGGTGAGGAGATGATGATGGACAATGGCCATCCCAGGGAATGGAGAAAGTCTGTAGCTGCAGGAAGGATCATCCCATCCATCGTATCCGTGGGATATAAGCCCCCTCTCACTTGGAGGTGGCATCGACATCACCATCCCAATCTCCTCAGGTTTGGGAGAAGAGCTATGGACTAGAGTGGCTCACTGGTATTCTGTTGTAGACATACTGTGATTCAAGCAATGGAAGAAATTACAACAGTGAGGTGGGGCCAGTGGCCACTAGAAGTTTTCAGGGCAGGGAAGGGAAAAGCAGTTGTAATACAGGGGCTTTTTCGGGACTTGGGAATTATCCTGAGTGACATTACAACCCCAGATATAGGCCGTTTTACATCAGCATATAACATACAGAACTGTGTGGGAGAGAGTGTGTTCTACAATGTGAACTGTGGTCCATGCTTAATGGCAAAGCCCCAGGATGTGTATATCCATTGCAGGTGATGTACCACACTAATGAAAGATGTTTATGTGGGAGGTTGGGGGAGGTGTGGGAGGTGGGGAACATGGGACTCCTTGTAATTTTTGTGTAACATTTATGTAATCTAAGTACCTTTTAAAATATAAAAAAAAATTAAAAAATAAATAAATTTAAAAAAAGAGTTTCTATAAAAAAGAAGGTTCTAGACATTAAGCCTGATACTGTGATTATATAAGACTTTTGGTAGTTTTAGTAGGAGGTACATATATTTTTAATATGGAATAGATAAGAATATTTGTGGTCAGAGTGAGACCAGGCCAGATTGTTTGCAAAATGCCTGCAACACTTTCTTTCTCAGTGTCCATTTCCCTTGGTAGAGCCCTCCCACACTGATTCAGGTCTTGTCATGATACTTTTTTGGCTAAAGACATATAAGCAAACTTGAACTAAGTAGAAGCTTAAAAATACTTGTGCTGTGCAGCTTATCGTTTTTCTGATCTTAGAACTCTCTTTCCACTAGGCAAAGACGTTATGGCTAGACTTTTTAATGAGGGAAACTTAGCCTGGTCACCAATGTTACTACATATGCTCCAGTCAAGCACTAGACAAATGAGTGAGATCCTACTAGAACATCAAGTCACCAGCCCCCCTTCCAGCTAAAGACACATCAAAGACTTCTGAAGAAGTTACCACATTAAGATACTATCCAGACCAGAAAAACCAACCAGACGTTCCACAGAATTGTGAGCTAACAAATGTTTGTTGTTTGAAGCACTAAATTTTGGGATAGCTTATTTGCAGAAAAAGTAAGTGATCCACACTTTGTCTAAAGCATTTCTAATATAATATTTCTATTCTCTTTTAAGGGGTCTGTATCAATTATTGTGCTATCATTGCAATGCTGTAATCTACCATGACTTAGGCAACTCTATATCCCTAGCACCTGGTGCTGTGTTTGGGATATAGTTGTAAAAGAAAAGGTGATGGTCTTCATTGCCCTTGAAAATAGAAAACTGATCACCTCACTTCCTTGATTAAATCCTAAGGTCTATGAGCATACATAGGAGATAGTCAATGGATACTTTCTAAATAAAAGTTAAGCTTTTAGTATGGATTTTTATATAAATTAATGATTCTCCTCATCTCTATCTTCCCCAGCTGTAAAATGCATCAAGCTTATTGAATTCATGCATTAATTCATGAAACATTTATTAACACCTAGTATATGTCAGGCATATAATGTGCTAACATTCTAACAAGTGAAACAACACTTAAATGCAAATAAAATATGCTAATAAGTAGTAACAATGCAATAATATATTGGGTATACTGATTGGCACAAAGGAGAATAACCCACCCAAGAAGAAGTAGAAGGAAATAATTCAGTGGTACTCTGTGTTGCAATTTGAGGCTTTATTTGTCAGGAAGAAAAGGAGAGAGAGGAGAAGTCTCCCAGGTAACAGTAGCAGCTTGAGTAGAATCAGAGAGACAGGAAACTGCAGAAAACATGGAAGTTTAAGATATTTTGTATGGTTGGACTGTGGAGGTTGAAGGGGTCAAGTGCAACAATTGCCTAGAAAGATGTACCAAGAACAAATTATAACAAACTGTTTCTGAAATCATGGAGCTTGGGAATTCTCCAACAAGGTATCAAGCAGGGTAAATCAGGATAAAATGTTAATTTTTTACATCAAACCCTCTTGAAGAAGTAAAATATGGCAGTAGTCAAATTGTTGTCTGGCCATCCAAATGTAAATGCTAGAACTTATGGAAGGGGTATTATGGGTTTTGTTGCCTGTTCTGAATGAGAAACTAAGAATAAAACTTTTCATGCATGCATATCAATTCATCATTGTTCATCTCAGAATGTAAGTCCCTTGGGAGAAGAGAAGGTAGTTTTGTTGATTAATTATCCATGTCAAATGTTTAATTCTATGCTATGCACCCAGTGACTTGTCAATTCAAATTAGCTGATGTTCATATAGGGTGTTCAGTAAATGTATATTTTAAAAGCAATATATTTTTCTGCCTACACTCCAGGCATGGTGGGTGTTTAGAATGCATAGATTTAGAAGTTCAGTTGTGATAGAAGATTCTTTCTTAATTTTAAATTGCATTTAACGAGAGCATAATCCATGACTCTCTTAAAAGTTATTCCTAAAACTCACACTTGATGGAATTTATTGTGCTTTGTGTTTGTGGTCTCATTAATTTGTTTAAACACGGTGTTAACTCTTTTCCATTTTGTATGTCTTTGCCTCCTTAAAAATTCAATCTTAAATGTGCTGAGTGAAATCAATAGTTTAATCAAACTTAGAGACTAGATGAGATAGTGGAAGGCCTCTATTGCTCCAGCTGGATAAAAAGAGCACTTGTCTTCTCACATGTGACTAACAATTACCCTGATAGAAAGAGAAGTGATTTCAAAAAGACTGCAAACTTTATCCCTGTGAACTGGAATGCCTAGCCATTAAAAATCTTTTGGAATAGATATCCTTGCTAAATGGACCTTCAGATGCCACTTTTCCTTTTTAAGGGAAAGCCTATTTTTTCTCCTCCAATTTAATAAAGCTAAGTTCAAGAACTGTGCTGAATCACATTGTCTGAAGTGCTGCTATACATAGCCAGATAACAGACTGTAAAACTGATGTATCTCAGGTATAATGTCTCTGCTTTAGGTCCAGCCTTATACCGACCTACTGTCCATTTATCTACCTTCCATATTTGGGAATCCAACAAAGGAAGAATCCTCAGGCAAACAGGAAGAAAATCTGTATGACCAGGTAGCGGACCTGTTATTAGAAAGTGGAGCCCTGGTAAATAAAAAACATAGTAGAGAATTCAGTCAAAGGATTAGAAGTTCTGTGGTTGAATCCTAGAGGAAGACTGAAATCCAGTTAATTTAATTTGCCCTTGTTTAGGAGGATATTGGGGCAAAATAAACAAGAAACATTTTTTTTTACATCCCAACATCCCATCACAGCTATTACACCTACTATACTGAGAATGAGGCCAGAATACATCTGTGAGAAACATGTTTGAGAGATGGAAGGCAAACAGTAGTTCTTCCAGCTACTTAATGTAAGTCTTGTGTTGTTTTTATTTAAGGCTAAAACTATGCAGCAACTCAACATCTGTAAACCCTGTTTTGGATACATTTGAGATTTTCAAGTGATTAGAAATATCTTTTCATGTTGTTTAGACACTACAGTTTTTTTCATCAATTTGGTGGAAAGTTACTGCATTTAAGCTTAGACCACATTTAAATATAAACTAAATGGATATATGGTTCAAAAGTCGTATTCAATGACTTTGTAATCAATGTAAATATTTTGAGTAAAAATCACCTCCATAATTATAGCTTCTCATTATTAATTTTGTACTAGAAAATAGAAATTCTAATGGTAAGAAACATTACCAAAGCTAAAGAGAGGTATTTCATAATTATAACAGGTATAGCCCATCAATTTATAACAATTTGAATTTCTATGCACCTAATAACTTGTCCTCAAACTATATATAGAAAAACTTGACAGAACTAAAGGGAAAAAAAAACACACATCTAAAATCACAATGGCGCTTTTAACACACTTCTCCCAGTTCCAAATACATTAGACAGTAAAAGAATGAGTCAGAACACAGAAGGGATTTTTTCAAATAGGAAAAATTATTACTAGGCAGGGTTATGGCTAAATTTGGGAGTAAAAAGGAGATTGGGAGGGCTCTAGTAAATGTTATATTTCTAGATATTGGTGGTGGCTACCAGAGTGTGTTCACTTTGTGATAATTCATTGAGCTATATCCTTTCAATTGGTACAGTCTTTTAAATGAATGTTATACTGCAATTAAAATATTAATTTTTTAAAAAAGAGACTTTACTTCTAAAATTCCCTTTCCCTTACCTAAATTTGCTTACTGAAATCAGAAATACATATTTTTCTTTTTAATATACAGGAAAAAGCTAACATTCATTGAGTGTACACTATAGCTGGGTCTTGTTTTCTTCTTGTCAAATGTATATGGATTCCAACTGTCTGAAAGATAGGTTAACAAGGGAGAGAAAGAGAAGAGTAGGCTGTGAGCCATCACCCATATGGACATAATCTATGGTAAAGGGATAGAGTATAGTTGCATAAATAGAGTATAGATTTGGAAGGGCAGGTTGGAATACCCAAGGCATGTAACTATGAATCTTGTCATTCCATGAGTCAAGACAGGAGAGTGTCATATGCCCCAGGGGAATGGGGAGGAAGGAACAGTTAAGATCAAATGGGGTGTTTAGTGTACATGGGAAAGGTTTTTCATTACCTTACAGTAATGGACACAGGACATGGTAAATATCATCAAAAATTATTAAACTGTACCATCTAAATTGTAAACTATACTGTAAACCATTGACAATGTTTAGTTGCTATATTTTCCTATCTGTATAACAGTTATAACAATGCTAACATCCACACACAAAAAAGCGTTTTAATATGGGGTGGGAAAGGGGGAGGGAGGTTGGGTATGTGGGAGTCTCTAGTATTCCGTGTGTGACTTTGCTGTGACCTAAAACTTCTTTGAAAATTAAATGAAATTTGGGAGACACTGGGGAATGAGAGGGGGAAGGTGTCACGGTACACTGGACATCCGATAATACAGGGATAAAAGGAAAAAAGAATATTTTTTTTTTTAAAAAGGAATTTCTTTTGTTTTTTTTCCATTTTTTTGAATGTCCCAATCCGCTAATTATATTTCATTTTTAGTTGTTTTTTTTTTCTTCTGAGTTTCCTTGTATTTATCTCTTGCATTTGAGCTTATCAATGTTGTTTCTTTTTCCTATTAATTGTATTTGGTTATTATATGGGCTTCATGTGTAGGGAAGGTTTAGGTCACAGAAGTGTTACAATGGGAGTTGCAGAGGATCATTGGTGGGGGTGTCTGGGAGGGGTGATTCATGGGAGTGAGTTCATCTGAATATACATGAAAGACATATAAAATTGTTCAAATGATCAAAGGATGGGGCACAGTCACGGTGGGTGGACAATCACTCAATAAATGAGGGAATCTGAATTCCCAGCCTGGAGAGCTCTGCCACATTCTCCAAGGGAGCAGCAACAGTCCTCTGAGTGCAGGGGCAGTGTCTGGCAAAGGAGGATGGTCCACTAATGTGTTCTTGTTATTGATGACTAGCCTTATGAGGCTTTGCTCTTGTAATTGAAACTTAGCCTACTGTTATGAGTATTTATTCTTGGACAAATAGAAAATTCAGGCTAGAGGGATCCCTACTTCAAATGCTTTGGTTAGAATAAGAAATGTAATCTTCATTAGTCACAAGAAAAATGAAAGTTAAATATTGTTAATTTAGATTTCAGTAATTTCTAATAGTAATAATATTAATAAAAAATAACTAACATTTTTGAATATTTACTTTGTTTTATGCACTGTATGAGTTTTTGATTGCCATGTAACAATATTACCACAGCTTCAGCATCTCAAAACAACATGCATTTATTATCTCACAGTTTCTGTGGGTCAGAGCCTGGGAAGAGCTTAACAAGTTTTTTGCTTCAGGGTCTCCCACAGCTACAATCAAGGTGTCAGCCAAGGCTGTCATCTCATCCAAGGAATGACTGAAGAAGGAGCCTCTTCCAAGCTCCCGTGGTTGTTGCCATCATTCAGCTCCTTCCAGGCTCCTGACCTCAGGGTCTCAGTTTCTTGCTAGCTGTTGACCAAAGGCTACCCTCAGTTCCTTGTCACATGAGCCTCTCCAACATGTCTGCTTTCTTCCTTTAGACAGCAAAGGAGATAGTCGCCTCTTAAGATGTATTTTACAATCTTATGCAGTGTAATCATGGAGGTGAAATCACACAAATCTCATCACATTTGCTGAATTCTATTGGCCACACTCAGGGGAAGGCATTATACCAGGGATAGTAGGAGGCAGGGGTTATGGAGACTACCTTAGAGTCTCTCCTCTAATGCATGATTCACATTTACATGATGGATTTCATTTATTCCTCACGATAGCTTATGAGGAAAGCACCATCAATGTCTATTTTGCAGATGAAGAAATTCTAGTCACAAAGGATAAATAGCTTGTATATCTATAAGTATTGGAACTGTGATTCAAGCCAAGGCATCTCAACACTGAGCTTATTTGCCTTTATTGTGTTAAGGTTTATAATTTCATAATTTATAAAAAAATTAATAACAAAATAAATTTTATTACAAAATGTGAAAGTCTTTACAAATACTTTAGAAATAATATATTTTAGTAGGCTCGCATGTTCCATATTATTCTTTTCTCCTTACACAGGTAGTAGATTTTCTCTAGAGATATAAAAAAATTGAACATGAAAGTATCTTTTGTTGGAATATTTGCACCATATTAATGAAAAATACAGATTTTTACATTTTCTTCACCTTTGCATATGGGTTATAGGATTGTGTAATTTAGTGATACAGATCCACAAATGAATATACTTTGAGATTGAACGTAATTGAAATATTCATTAACCTTGTTTCAGCACACGATTTTGAAAAACAATTTCATCACATTTTTAAAAGAGGAGGGAGCGATCAAGAGAGAAATGACCTAATCTTTGGCATTTCATTACTAATTAGCTGTAGGTTATATTTAAAATGATGCGATACCACAAGGTCATGGAAATCATGAGGAATGAATTCTTATGTTCATCATCAAGAAGAATCTACAGAGGTGAGCAGAAGGAACAATTTCAGAAATGTCTATGACTTTTCCCTCAGGCAGCTATGCCTGCCTATCTGTTTTGAAAAAACAACATTGTCAAACCTGAAGCCCTCCCTTCTAAGGTAAATAAGAAGTAAGGTTGTCCTCTATTCCAGACCAAACACCTTCAATACATTTGTCAAAGCATAGTCCCAAAACTTTCCCAGAATTTTAATAAGAATTTCACAAATTGAAGGGTCTTATGGTCAAATATGTTTGGGGGTTATGAGATTAAATATAATTAACCATTTTTTAAAATGAAGTGTCTCCATTGTACTGTAATAGAGAGGATATATTGTGAAAAAAAAAAATTCCACACTTTTGATCATAGAACTTAATGTTAGTATTCCAGAAACCCAGACACAAAGAACTGCTCTTAAAATTCGAGCTCTATTATAATGTTAGGTTATTCATATTTTATATTAATTGGAATATTTTCCATTTGTGTCTCTATTGTAAGAATTTCAGAAAATTGTTGTGTTGACTCAGTATTGTCAATTGCATAGCACTCCATTAGTGGCAATGAAAATGACAATAATAAAAATATAAAGATTTGAAGTTAACATTTACTGAGTAATTATTAAGGATATTGTTCTAAGTAATTTACATAGATTATCCCAAGTGATCTTCATTGTATAGATGATGATACTGAAATACAAAATAAATGGTAAAAATTGAGGCCTCCATGAAATAAATAACACCTGTTGCAAAACACTCATCTCGCCAAGGTACAGAACTCACTGCAGGGTAACGTCTGCAGAATGTTGTCCAAATAACTGAAAGCAGAGTTGTGACCACTATCTCTAAAGTCTTCATGCCTGAGAGTGTACAATGGTTCTCAGAGCATGGAGAACATATATATTGACAGGGAACAGTGAAAGGTGACTTATATAAGTATTTCTAAGTAAACATTTCAGAAATAAATAGCATTACAACAAATCAGTATTATGCCAGGCAATGAGTAATAAATTATGAATCTTTCAGATGTAGAAACTAAATCTGAGATTGGTTAAGTAATTTGCTCAAGTAAAGGAAATGGAATTAGAATTTAAATTCAGGCCATTGATGAAGACAGTAAAGTCTTCATCTAATGCTTCTGAACCCAGGTGCATAAATCACCCAGGTGATTAAATCACAATCCCAGTGGTTGGGTCTCAGGCATTTATATATATTTTTAAAGTACTCCAGAGCATTCTGATGTGCAAAGAAGGTTGAGAAGCATTGTTTTATGCTATAAACTGTCTCACTTATACCACTAAGTTTTAGTATACCACCAAACTCTCCTAGCTATATCCCCTTTTTTCCAGTTTTTTTTTTTTCCCCATGATTAAGAGGACATAAATACTAGTATTTGGGGGCCATAGTCATTCAAATTAAGCCACAGACTTGTGAATTGACAGAATTCATGAGAATTGATAGAATTCTCATGGAAATCAAAGTAAACAGATAACAGAATGCACTTTTTTTCTCTTTTAATTAGTATCTTTTTAGTTTGAATACTTTGGTTTTATCTACTTTGATCTATTTAAAGGAAGGATTTCATTTCTCTTGAGGTCTGAATTCATGCCGGTAAGCATGAATATTTTTCTAAGCCCAGTACTAATGTTCTTTAATAAATATTTTAATGCCTCACAAAACAGGGATTTAAACTGTCCAACTCATTTTGGGATTAAGTCCAAGTTAATTATTTGTTCAAATGTGAGCATGAGCAGCAATTTTAGGGCATTTTTAGTTGGGTTATTTTCCCCATTTCTGAGCATGAAATAATAGGGCTTTCCTGGCCTCTGATAAGAGTTTCATACTGATCTTTTCTAGGCTTAGAATAAGAAAATAGTGAATTTCTAATTGTCATTGGTGTTGAAGAAACTAAGACCCAAATTTGCATTAAGTAATTAACTCCAGCTACAGATTAAAATATGTGTACCAGGTACTATGTTGGGCATTTTTACTTTCTTATCTCACTTATTTCTCACAAATATTTTATTTCCATTTTACAAAATGCTACTGTTACCATTTTATACGTGAGAAAATAAAGATGGTTCATGACCGAACTCAAATTTCTAGACAGGGACATTTGGAATATCATAAGCTATACTGTACAAAAATATTTTTAAAATTTCTATTTTTAAATACTTTTTCAGTCTTTGGATCTAGGTATATTTAATTAAGTACATAGTCTAAGGATAATGCTTTTAAAATATAAAGGATAAAGAAATAATGATTAAAAGTACATGTTGGTAACAAACTATTCTGTGAAGAAAGTTCTCCTCCCTCCCTATGTATGGAAGAAGATTTTGATAACAAGAGAGAAAAGTCTGGAAGTATCTATTTGAGGAAGTATCATTTGGAAAGTTCAAGAGAAGTAAGGATATGAATGTGAACTTTCTGATACTCAGGGCATTATCATGATTGAATTAGTTACTTATAATATAAACATCGTCCCATAGTATTAAATTTGGTCATGACTGATTTTTATTCATTATGACTTTTGTTTTACAAGGATGTAAAATTGCAAAGAATAGAATTACTATAAAACTATTTCCTAACAGGTCTAACATTTTAGGATCTTTAAAGATGGATTTTGATCTTACTTTGCTACATGAAAGGGGAGAGATAACTCATTTTTAGGCATCAGGACCAGACTTGCCTGACATTTACCGTCTAAGCTCAAAGTTGGCTTGAGAAAGTCAGGCTGAATAGGGCTGAAACATGCAGTAGTATTTTTAGGTATCTTTAAGGTGAGCTTAACCAAGTACCATTTGTAGATTTTTAAAAAGTCTGGTTTTCATATCATGATACCAAGGAGTATGAAGAAAAAAAAAGAGTGCCACCAAGTTAGGTGTAATCTCCCCTATTATTTGTGAATACACAGGGGAAATGCAATGAGTGAAAACTGCATGCATTCAAAAGTTTTTAAAAGCTGAAGAAAAAATATGGTTAGCCTAAGAGAATACCAATTAAAACTACAATAATGAAACGAGTTCTATCTTCATTACAACCAACTTCAGCTCTGCTGTCTGCCCATTTCTTTCAATGTTCAACTTTTGTGATCTAGTTTTCAGTCTCATTTTTCTCAGATATTGGTAATATAGGTAGAGAAATCAGTTTGCTTTATATGTAACTTACAGATTTTAATATTGGGTAAAGGCAGTTAATTGCAATAGCCAGATCACAGTGAATTGGCATTTTTAATACACAATTTTGGTTAAAAGTCTATCCTCAAGGGTTGTTTCTAAAGAAAATGACAAGATAGTAAACTACTAGCCTACTCTTGTGTTATATGTCTGGAAAGCGATGTGTACTAGTTTTCTATTTGTTATAAGTGACATAAATTGAACTCAAACCAGTACAAGCAAAAAAAGAGAATTTAATGGTTTACATACCTGGGACGAACAAAGGTGATGTCTCTCTCCATCTCTCAGTGCTGCTTTCTGCTGCATTGGGTTCATTCTCAGGCAGGGTCTCTCCATGTGGTGTATGGCTCCCCAGGAAGTTCAAGGAGTATAGTATTCTTACAGTGACCACACATACAAACTAGAATATCTGCAGCAAACCCATTGTCTCAAAATAGTAATAGTATCACATTTCATTCTCAAAAATTTCCCTGGCTTGGATGTTAACATATATGGTCACTATGATGGTTGATTTTATATTTCTGCCTTGCTAGATTATGGTGTCCAGTTGTTTGGTCAAGCACTGGCCTAAATGTTGCCGTAAAACAGAGTTTCTTAAACTTTTTTGTTCCATGGACCCTTTTGCCAGTCAGGTGAAATCCATGGATCCCTTACTAAGTCCACAGCATACTGTGTATTATTTCATAAATATATCACACCCACATCAATACATTCCCACAAGAATAATGTTTGTTTGTTTGTTCTTTTAATTTCAGTTCAAGCTCACAGACCCTTTGTTAAGAACCCCTGCTGTAAAGGTATTTTGTAGGTGTGATTACTGTCTACAACCAGTTGACTATAAGTAAATGACATTACCCTCCATAATAAGGATGAGTCTTATCTAATTAGTTGAAGGCCTTAAGAACTAAGAACTGAGGTTTCTGGAGAAAGAAGGCATTCTGCCTCCAGACTACAACATCAACTCCTCTCTGGGTTTCCAGGCTGTAGGCTTCCCTTATGAAATTCAGACTCAAAACTGCAACCTCAACTCTTCAACCAAAATTTCTAGTCTGCTAGTCTGTCCTACAGCTTTCAGACTTGCCAGCCCCCACAATCGCATTAACCAATTTATTAAAACACACACACATACACACACATGCACACATATAGTTCTTGTTGGTTGTTTTTCCTGAAGAACCTTGACTGGCACTGTCACCCTACCTGATAGCCAGTGTAACCACAATGTTTCAAGCCTTATGTGAGACAAACACAGCACAAACTTCAGTTTTGTCTCCTAGCATCCCTTTAACATATACTCAGTGAATGTACGCTGTCCTGCCTTTGGATGGAAACTTAGCTCCTATGACTTTTCTGTCCTCCTCTTGAAATGACAGGCTGACCTCTGGTCATGCACTGTAGTTAACAGTAATAATGTAATATTCATGCATCCATGCCAAAGATGTACTGTGTTGATAATGGGGAGTATGGAAAAAGTGTGCCAAATGTACGCTATGGACCTGGTAATAGTAGGATGATATTATCTCATAATCTGTAACAAATGTTCTACCACAGGTGTGGTGTGTTGATAGAGGGATGCTGTTTGGGAATTCTGCACATGTGTATGATTGTTTTGTAAGTTTACAACTTCTGTAATAAAAATATATTTGAAAAATAATAATAGGGTTGGTGGGGGGAAAATACACCAAATGTAAGATAAAGACTATAATTAGTAGTAAGATTTTGACAATTTTCTTTCATAATTTGTAACAAATGTCTCACAACAATGAAAGGTGTTGGTGGTGTGTTGATGTATAGGACCGCTGTATGATGTTATGCCTATGTGCTTTGTAAGTTCACAACTTTTACTAAACACTTATTGTTTATGTATGTTCATGTATAAATGATAGAATAATAATAATAATAATAATAATAATGTGAGTTGAAGGAAAAATACTTTGGTTAGTAGGAGTATTTTGAGGATGCTCTTTAATCATTAGTTAAAAATGTTTCACAACAATGCAAGGTAGGTAAGGTATGAGAGCCCTGTATGATGTTCTGTACATTTGTATATTAGTATATACTTATTCTTTATATATGTTTATGCATGAGTGATGTAATTCAATCAATTTTAAAAAAGAAGTCACATAACTGTCTCAGTTCAATAATAAGAATGTGTCTAGTGTGGATTAGTTGATTGCTTTAATCTTTCTTCCACTTCTCTTCCCCTTCCACCAAGCTAAGACCAGAAGTTGGCAGTTGCCTGCCTTTGGGAATAGGGTGAGGTCATCTGCTCTTTCTCCTAATTTACATCTTCCCTCATATGTTAACTACTGTTTCAGACTCACAGATATGGACATGTGAGGATAGAAGAGATTGGGGGGGGGGTTAGTTTTTCTTAGGCTGAATGACTTCATACACTCTGTAGGCAGGTGGTTAAAGCTAATTCTTTTGTTCTTGAAGAGCTTCCTATGTCCTTTGGAGTATATAAAGGCTGGAGATAACTCTTCTGCTGTTTCTTTTAACCTGGGAAATACATCTAAATGTTAAGTAGTTTCTTAGATAGTCCCTAAGAATCTGGCATTCACTTCTACTTTCTTGCCTCTATGTTCTTTCCACAAAACCATATTGGACTGGACCTAAATAACCCAGAACTATCTTCACTGTCTCTTTTGTAGTTCATTTTGGTTCACAAGAGACATCGTGAATCCTATGCTCTGTGAATACTCTTAAGAATTCTAGCTGAAATTAATGAAGCTGCCTCTATCTTGTTAACACAAGCTGCTTTAGCTAGCTTAGGCGTGAATCAAGTATCAGTTCTTTTCCTTTCAGTTGCAGGAATACATTTCAAACTCCCTCAGAGGTCCCACAGAAGACTCCCACTGGGCCAGAGGTAAAGCTTCCACACTGTTTTACATTTTGGGTGCTGTTGGCAGCTCACAGGATGGAAGCAATGTTATCCAAGGAAGTTATTTCACAAATCCTATATTTCTCAAAACTCTGAAAACTTTTTACAGATATCATCTGGAAAGGGGGTCAGAGAGTTGTGGAAGTAATCTTTATATAAGCACAACAAAGAGTTGTGGAAGTAATCTTTATATAATCCTTTATATAAGCTGGCTTTGGATTTTCACATCTCTTGTTTCTTGGTGTCTTAGTGGAAATTCTACTTTCCACATTATGTTACATTAATGATCTCAGAAACAATAAAACATCTTCTTTAATCTAATGATCAAATCAATTGCCACTTAAGGATTCTGTTTGATATTTCTAAGGCACATTCTCATGGGACTAAGCTAATTTGATTGGCCAATGTATGTACTCACTCTTGTATTGGGAAAGATGGAACTGTGAGATTGACAGATGTACTAGAAGAGAAAGGGCACAAACATAAGGGATTCAAGGCAGAAAAAAGTGGCAGTAGTGCAGGGGTTCTTAATCTTTTTTGTTCCACAGACCCGTTTGCCAATCAGGTGAAAACCATGGACCCCTTACTAAGTCCACACTATACTGAGTGTTATTTAATAAAATACCACATCCACACCAACATGTCCCTACAAAAATAATGTTTTTTTGAATTTTCAATTCAAGTTTACAGACACCCTGAAATCTTTCCATGGATCCCCTGGTTAAGAACCCCTGCAGTAGTGATTTATTTCTTTTATTTACTTCAAATTTAATTTCATTTTTGTCAGAAAAGATTTCAATTTTTAAAATTTTATTGAGACTACCTTTATCATCCAGCATATGGGCACTTTTGATGATAGTGTGTATACTATAAAATAACATGTATTCGAAGTTGTAGAGTGAACAATTCTCTAAATATCTATGAGGGCAAGTAGGTTGATATTGTTATTTAAGTCTTCAACATCCTTAATGGTTTTCTACCTGCTTGTTCTATAAATACTGAGTTAAGAGGATTAAAAATCAGCAACTCTGTGTTTTTGCCTCCCCATTTTATTTCCCCCAGTTTTTGTTTCATATATTTTGAAGCCTTGGTATTAGAGATACACACATTAAGATAGTCATGACATCTTGCTAAGAAGCTTCACCTCTGGCCCAGTGAGGAGTCTTCTGTGGGACCTCTGAGGGAGTTTGAAATGTATTCCTGCAATTGAGAGGTAAAGAACTGACACTTGATTCACACCTAAGAGTATATTAGATATACACACATTTAATACTGTCATGACATCTTGCTAAACTCACTATCTATGATAATATTCTTTGTTTTTAATTCTACTTGGCAGATAATATTTTTCATTAAATGTGGAAAAATTTCAGGCATTATTTCTTCAAATATGTCCCTACCCCTTCTCCTTCTGGGACTCCAATTGTACACATGTCATACAACTTTATATTATCCCACAGGTCACTAAGTCACTGTATATTTTTTATTCTTTTTCCCCTCTATATTATTCCCTTTGGCTGGTTTCTATTGCTGTGCCATCAAATTCACTATTTTTTTTTTTCTGCAGGGTCTAATTTTCTGGTAATCTCATCATGTAAACTTTTATTTCAGATATTCTATTACTCATCTCTAGGAAGTTGCCTTTTTCATTATTCCATTTCCCTCTCATGTTCATATTTCCATTTTCATCCCTGAATATATTCAGCATATTTATAGTAGCTACATTAAAGTCCTTGTCTACTACTCCAATCATATCTGCCATTTCTATATCTGTTTCTATTACACGATTTTTATCGTGGTTAAGTGCCTCATTTTCCTACTTCTTTATAGTTATTTTTTATAGAAAGCCAGATATTATGAATTTTATATTGTTGAGTGCTTGACTTTTTAAAATTCCTTTAAAAAATATTTGGGATTTCTCTGGAAGGCAGCTGAGTTACTTGTGGGTCAGTTTGATCCATTCAAGTCCCTTTATAAGGGCTTTTCTAGAGTATCCTTTATCTTTAGGTTAAATTATCCCCATATGTGTGACATGAGAATTTTGGAACCACTATTAACTGCCCTTTGAATTCAGGGAGTCCTCTCAACTTTGGCTAGTGAGGATTTGAGTGATTCTGAGCCCTGTGTGAGTTCTGGGCAGTTTTCATCTTATATTTCACTGGTAATTGTTTTTTCCCAGGAATTTGTTCTTTGTCCAGTTTCATGAGGTCTCACCTTATGCATGCACAGATTGGTGTCAAGAACTCAGTGGGACCTCTATGCAGATTTCATAGCTCTTTCATGGCAAATTTCTTTCTTTTCTGATATTCTGTCCTATAAATTCTAGACACCTTGGCCTTTGTAAACTTTGATGTCTGTCCTTCAACTCAGTGAGACCACTTGACTGTGTTTGGAATCCTTTTCTCTCTGTGAAGGACTTAAAATTGCCTCTGGGAAGAAAGCTGATGGGCTCATAGGACTCACCTCATTTGTTTACTTTATTTCAGGGACCACATTTCAGCACTTTCTGTTGTCTTACGTATAACCATAGATGTTTACTAAATTTTGTTCATTTTTCTAGTTGTTTAAACCAGGAGGATAATTCCAGATATTGTTACTTCCACATAGAAGCGGAAATACCACTGTCAATAATTTAGAAAAGAACATTTCCGCTATGAAATTTTATTCTTTATAAGCCTTACACATGCAATTAGGGAAAATTATTTTCTCTTAACACAAAGGGTGCTCATGTCTACTTGTCATGAAAATTTGCTTGAATGCAGCTCATTATACAATGATTTTCTACATCTTTCCTCATCTTGAGAAGATATCATTCTCGATGGAATAGATGGAATTATTTTATTTAAACTTTCTTCCATCATTTGTACTTTTTTACAGCTGGTAAGATTAATCTTTCAGTAATTTTTGTGGCTTATCAATTTTGTGATTAATTCTGCTGTTTTGTAAGAAACAATGAAATCTTTATCTTTCTGATTAGATTTTTAAAATAATATTCCTGGAAAAAATTAGGGTTGTCTAAGTCTTCCTTTAAATCTTGAAACTCCAACATATACGGTTTTAGTTTCTTAGCTGCTAAAACAAATACCATACAATGTTTTTGGCTTAAACAGTGGGAATTTATTGGCTTACAATTTTGAGGCTATGCAAAGACCAAAGTCAAGTTTCAGCAAGATGATGCTTTCTCCCAGAAGACTAGCATTCCAGGACTGGCAGTTAGCTATCCTTGGCTTTTCTGTCACATAACAATGCACAAAGTGGCATCTTCTTTTTTTTTTCATCCAGGTTCCGTTCACTTCCAGCTTCTTGCTGCTCCCTTTGGCTTTTTTCTTTGTGTCCAATTTCCTTTGCTATTATAAGGACTTCAGCCATATTGGTTTAGGATCAATCCTCATTGAGTGTGAGTACACCTAAACTAATAACATCTTCCAAGGTCTTATTTACAAATGCGTTCACACCCACAGGACCAGGGGTTGGAACCTGAGCATACTTTTGTGGGAGACATGATTCGACCCCACATACAGACATGACTCAACCCCCACATATAGACATGATTCCACCCCCACATATATAGTTGATATTCATAGGCATTTACTCTTGGGAAAATATTATAAGTTTCATATTTTCATAATTTCTGTATTAGAGAAGGGATATTAGCTGCTGTTGAGTTGTATGCAGACTAGCCCATTTTCACTTGAATATTCACTTCAAAATTGTTGAAACTTTTTCCTTATATTTGACATTTTAAAATATGTGAGCTAGATAGATGATAGATAGATAGATAGATAGATAGATAGATAGATAGATAGATAGATAGA
>JAKSZT010054458.1:30368238-30460175 GCA_026826555.1 Tolypeutes matacus
AGATAGATAGATAGATAGATAGATAGATAGATAGATAGATAGATAGAATGTCCGTGGCAGTAAAATCTATAGAGTTAAACTGATAAATTTTGGTTTTACTGGTGATTCAAATAAAGTAAGCGACCTAATAGTCAGTGATGTGATTTACTAAATTGGTAAGCAGCTCTTAGTAAAGTTGAGGATATAAATAACAGTATTCTCTCAATTTATATGTCTTTGAATTACTAGAAAATTCAGTGGTTTAAAACTTCTAAAATATATTTCCTGCTTTTTATATAATATGGAGTTAATTTCCAGGCTCAAGTAGGTTTTCACATGCACAATTACCCTCTGGTACATTCAAAAGTTACATGATACACAGGATCATTTTTTTTTTTGTACTGAGGGCTTGTCTTGACACTTGAGGATGTACCCACCAAGGCATCAGCCCGTGTCCCAATCATTGTAACTTCCAAAGAACCGTCACTCTTTTCTAAAGCATACTCTTAAGGTTGGTTCACAAGTAGTGTGAAATATTATGCAAAGAGTTAGGGAGAAAGAAATGTTGGAGTGGATTTACAATAATTCACCCACCCCTTAAATATTATCCCTTAAAGATCATAGAGAACAGTCCCCTCAATTGAGAAATACATTGGTGAGAAAAGCACAACCTTCCTTGAGAAACATGGTAGTAAGTATTCTTTACAGAACAGGGATGAGCATGGGAAGGCTGCCACTGAAATGAGCTGCCTGAATTCAATGATGTTGATGGAATTGCCAAGGGGAAGAAACCAAGAAGCAGAACTTAGCTATCAGAGGCAATGTGTGTGTGGTTTCTACAATGGGCAACAGAGTTGGAATGGTAAGCAGAAAGATTATATCCACAGAGATAATAAATGATGGTTAATTAATCATGGCATCCCTAAAATAAAAATAGATTTAGCCATCTAACATACAATCTAAATTAATATAACTCATTGCCTTTGGCCACATTGCTCCCCTGAAAGAAATGAAAATAAAAGAAACTGGGTCTGATTTGAGTCAACATGAGAGAAAGTCATAGACTCACACACAATTCTTGGACCTGAGTCAGTTCACAGACTCATAGCTCTTTCAATGATGAGAGGGTTTATTAAATAATTCTTGGGAATCAGAAATCATTCTGCTGCATTATTGAGAGTAAGAGCTTAATTAGGGAGTGATGGTTTATAGAGTTTTGGACAAGGTCTGTGACTCCATAATGTAGCACTTACTTCAATCCTTAATATTTAGTTGGGGTTGGTTTACTCAGCACCTGGCACAACTCCCACATTACCTGTTCTTCCTATGAGATGAGGGCTGCCAGGAAATGCCCAATAATAGCTTGTGGAGTACTCTTTCCCTACCAAAAAAAGTGAAGGAAAAAGAAGTTTTGTGAAGTCAGCGATCCGTGCCACCATTGAACACATAAAAGATTGTGAACTATGATTGATATATCCCTGTTTTACAGTCCTGTTTAGTCTATGCATAAATTGATTTAGATAGTAACTTCCATTAAACCTGGTGTTCATAGTGTGTTCTATTTACTGGAACAAACCAACACAGCTCCTGGCATCTGAAATTTAACTTTGGATCTTATATTTTTAAACTTAATCACAGTAAGTAGAAAACATAAGCATTTTGCTTTTACTTAGCAGAAATAGCAATATACCATCCCTTTCCTACCTCTGAGGTCTGTACTGCTTCCTAAATTCTGGACCATGAGTAAATAGTGGAAACTTTGATTACTTCAGTTTCCCACAGATTGTATGCCTGCTTCACACTGTCATTGCATTATACTGCTTGGAACTGTTGAGCAGAAAAAAAGAAGTACCCTAAATGCTCTTGTAAGACACATGGATGTTAGAGAATGGGAAATAAATTCCATGAAAATTCAGGGACGTTTTACTTTAATGAAGTTCCTGGGGTCCAATGGTTTTAGTTGTGCAGGAATACCCTCTTCAAAATGTAAGATAAATGGCTATGACTTGCACTGGCTCCCCCTAACAGAGATGCACATCTGCCACTTGGTGTGTGTCTGTGGATTGTGGAGGTGACAAATAAAAAATTTCATATGATCATATTGCCCCAACTAATTTACTTGCAAACCCAGAAACTGCTATATGTGAATGGGGCCAAGAGAAAGAGACAGTTTTGTGACTGGTTCAGAGAGAAGATTTAGCTGATGTCACTTGGCTCTTTTGACCCATCAGGTCTATTGATGCTTTCACTGTGCTATGCAGTCTGGCCCAGGCCCTATTAGGAGAATCACAGTGAAGTTCCCTTGAGTTTTAAATCAAAGGCCTCTTGGTCAAGTAAATATTATTATTTTGAGAAGAAGCTTTTGGGTTTCCATGGGAACTTTGAAGAGAGGGACCATCTGACCACAGAACAGCAGGAGAACATGCAACCTGTGCTTCCCATCATAAACTGTTTTGGTATTTTAACCTAATAAATCATAAATCTGGGCATTCTTATGTAGCACTCTCTCATCAAATGAAAGTGGCTTGAAACAGTGAGTAATACACAAGTTTGCATAAGTGATTTGTTCACATTCTCTATGTGCTGTATCTTCTCTGCTACACAACTCCTCTCTTTCAGCACACATTTATGGCCTCATGTGGAAGGGCTTTATAGGTGAGTGACAAAGGAGGAAAAATAAGAGTTTTATTTTTCAATTATTCTGCAAAATAAACTGGCTATACCCAGAAGTGGTTTGCTATAGCATTTGCCCATAAGAGACAGCCTTGAAAGATGACTGGAAAGGAAATCTTCCAAGTAGAGCAGAATTTCAAATGGAATATCTGCATTTTTATTTTTCTGGAAGGAGATATAGCCAGAGGTATGGATCTACATAAATTTATGGGAAATCTCTAATGGCCCCATCAACTATACTAGAAAAATGGTGATCAGGAGGCTTGCAGGAGAAACGTGTGGATAGATGTCTTGAAAACGGTCTAGAATGTGAGGATATTTGTGAACCATGTGAACACTTGCAAAAAGATCCTTTCTATAGAGAAAAAACACAATAGGTCAGGTGTGGGATGACCTGCTCTGTGGAGTACTTGCTAACTGAGTTCATGAAGAAAATCACCAGTGGCAAGGATGAAGGTTACACATGGGCTCAATAACATGAACTGCCCAGGCAAAATACTATACTCTTGAAGTCCCTAACTAAATTCCAAACTCACACTCAGCAAATCAACAAGCCGTCTACATTACAATTAAAATGACACCTGTAAGGTACAACCTTAATAACATTAATCCTCTCCCGATCTACAGGGATTCCCAAATTAAACATCATCCTCCCTAGGCTCAGATTAAGAGTTGTCCATCTAATTCAGGGATAATACCTCTCCTTTACTACTGATCTTATTTTGTTCTATTTTTTTCAAGGCCTGGCTTCACTTCATCAATTATTCCTTTTACCCTGATTTTCCACCTTTTCCCTATCTATCGGCCCTCCCAGTCTTGACCCTGTGCCCAGCCTCCGGCCACCACACTATTTCTCCTTTCTTGCCCAGCCAAATCTCTTGACAGAGAAACCTACCAGAGCTTTCTCTACTTCTTCATGTCTCCTTTACCCTGAAAATCTAAAGGCCATTTTTTGGAGCTTTTCTTATTGGAGTAGCGCCATGGAGTATTGAGAAATTGCTACAGCTAGAGAAATACTTTCTGCTTGGAAATATTTTAAGGAATCTCATGTTAGACTTTCACAAGCCCAAATTATTTTCTCTTTCATTCCCAAGCTAAGAATACAAAGCCCAAACTATAAATAAATTTGGGTGAATTCTCCTGTCCTAGAGAGCCCCCATATTATACACTGTTCGTATGCTGTCAGGAATTATCTTTGTTATTACCCATGAAACTGGGAAACCTAAGCCTTTTTTTCCTCCATATACAAAGTATTGTAAGTATCTCAGTGTCAGGCCTGTCATACGTGAATAAATGGGAATCATTTTCAAATATCATACTCTATTCATTGCTCAATAGATTTGTCCAATTGTGCCTTAGTAAAATAAGTAACAGATTCTTATTAAATCTAGGCAAGTAACTTTATTGCCATGAAAATTAAGGAGACTCAGTCAGATTACTTGTTTCTGAATTCCAAGAGGTCAGTAAAAATTAGGCATTATTAAAAACATTTTAATTGAATTCTACAAATGCGTAGTCTATTAAAACAAAGGTGAGAGATAGCTTAAGAAAAAAGAAGGCCACAGTATACGCTTAGAAAACAAAGCATTAACAACCTTATTAACAATATACCAAACCAATAAAATTAAATGCACATTATCCATTTATTCTGCCCTATGCAATTAATTCTTGTTTGCTGGATCTTGTGACAGCTCTATGCTTTTATGAAATCATTTGCTTCTGAAATAAAAAGCCCTGGAAAATCTGACTCAGTCCCTTTGTACAATCTCAAAGACATATCATCCAAGTCCTCCTGGGAATCTGTATCCAAGAGTTTATTCTTTGAAGTATCAATTTCCAATATTATCTGGTAATCTCAAATCCTCTCGTTGAGGCTTTGAGACTGTTTGCTAAATTTACAATTCTGGTCTGAGTTTATACCAGAACTACAACCTCAGAGTAAAGCTTATAGCTGCAGGTGGGATAGAATGGCTATGGTTAATTTATTCAAAACGGGGAAGAGTAAAATTCTCTATTGTTTAAATAAACTCCTTTACAAGACTTTGTTTAATGTTTCCCCTGAGCTTGAGCACATATTATAGTCAATGAAGGAACACCCCAAGTCCTCCTTATCCATTCTATAATCTTTAAATATTTTATATTAATAACATTTTGCCTTTAATTTAACAACTTTTCCCATGGAGATCTTATAGTTCTAATTAAGAAATATGGTGCATATCAAAGAAATCTAATTATTTGTAGATCCCTCTTTTTATAATGTGAACAAACAAATTTTTATTTTCCTGGGCATCCTCTAGGAAATCTCAAAGTTAGTTTTAAGTGTTAAAGAAATTCTAATGTTTGTTTGTTTTCTACATTGGGATTTAATCTTGGGATGACAAAAACCAAAGGAGTTTTCAGAGGAAATTTTTGTTACTTGATTAACAGAGGATCATGTGTGCCTCATAAATAAAACTGGATACTTATTTAATCAGTGTGAAAGTACTATATTTAAAATAAGCATAAAAGACAGTAACATTGTAAGCAAACTAGGTCTTTCAGAGGTGACAACATTTGTTCTTTTATTCTTTAAATGCTGAAGGAGATGATAGAGTTAATCTGGAACACATAAAATTATTCCAGTAACATATGGAATCACTGTCATCTAAGCATATTACATAGAGGATTTTAAAAAACAATGGTAAAACAGTTATTTTATCAAAGAAAAAAACAAATTTGGCAAGAATAACAGTTTAAGTTCATTAACAAGATCCCAAAGTATAGCTACTCTGTAACATATTAATGTAGCAATTAAAGGGACATATATTAAAAACTATGACTTGTGGATACAATTTCAGTGTTTTTCTTACTTATAAATTATCCAGGGATCCAAAGATTATTTATTAACTAGATTTAATATTAGTCCAAGGTTGTAAAGTTAACAAAGGATCTTGGAAGTCAAGTTTTAAGCTGACACATTAGAAAATATGATTACGGTGCTATAAAAAAATTGCCAGACTTTTGATTCAGTTTAGATTAATACACCATTACATTATTCACCATCATAAAAACTATGTTAGCCTCTTTAATTAGTAAAAATAGTTTAAGGAATTTAGGAAGTTCAGATGAACGAACATCAACTATAATCAAAATAAACACAAATCTAATAACACACCAGGGAAAACACAAAAACATAGCTGTGTTTTTTAACCAAACTTATTTAAGTAGTCTTGTTTATCTAAGGACTTACTTTGAATGCATGAACTTGGATTCCTATATAAATATATTTCTTAGACATCAATAAAAAGGAAATTTTTCCTTCAGTGTCTAGCATATGTAAGTACAAGAAGTTTGACTTCTTTACTTTCTACAAGTTTGGGGGAATATGAGATTTATATTAATGTTATTATTTTCTATAAACCATTTAGAATTGAGTTTTTTTAATTGGAAGGCCTTTGAAATCTAATTAATTAGTACCTAATGGAAGTAGGGAATACTTTGCACTCACACAAAATACAGAGGCTTCCCTCAATTACAGACACAAAGGCACATAACTTGCAACTTCAGTCCTATAACCTCAGCTATGGGTCCAGTAAACACAGAAACTTCAAAGAGATGGCCTCATTTCTAGTGCACATGCAATGATTCCTTAATTAATATGTGTGCTCAAATAGACAAACAAGAAGGAATAGCAAAGTAAATTCCTTGTTATTTATCACTCAACAGAGAGTAAATCCTTATCATCCTGGTAGGGTTCATCCTAAGTTGCCATCATTGAGGAATAACTTTGTGTGCAAAGTGGAACCAGGACCAAACAAAGCCAAGAACCAGAAACAAAAACAAACAAATCAGTAGAAACACAACCCAGAGAATCAGAGAATCAACAAAGTCAAATTTGATTGCCACTTGAAATCAACTCAGGAGCCAAAAGACCAAGTCATGTCTGGGATTAAACAGCCACAAAATGCACCTCTTGGCCAAGGCAGTTCAATTGGTTCTATTAGTGAGTTTACTTGGGCATCTTGGTAGAACCTCTAAAACCTTAAAAGTATAATTTTCAAAAAGTAAAACTGAAAACAAAACAAAAAAGAAAATGTGACATGCAAATATAAACAAAACGTGTCAAATATTTTATTAAATTTATTAATTAATTAGAGAAACAAATGAGATGGTAAGGATTGCCTCAGAGAGAATTTGAAGATTCAGTTTTTTAGAGTCAGTTTAATGAAGGAATATTAGAATACAGTTGCTAGTTTAGATACAAACCTGCTTAATGTCCCACGACAAAAATAATCTGAAACCTTAGGGTTATCTTTTCTACTGGAAAAAAATGATCTGCAACTCTACTGGACAAAAACTTACAAGTTAACAGGTAAGCTCGCTAAGTCTGGGACATTAAATCACTTGTAAATAGTGAATTGAACAAAGAACATTCTTCTAGATGATAAAGTAACCCTTTGGTGAGCCTGGTAAGCAGCATCACTCTATGTTCTTGAAAGTATATTTTGTGCACATTTTTGCCTAATTTCCAAGTTGTAAATACTTTTTCATAGCATGCCCATAGGCAGCTCAACTCCAACAGATATAAAACGAAATCTGTTATCATTCATTCAAAATGTATTTCTCTTTTTTTACTTCCTATTTTGGTTAATGGCACCACTATATACTCAATCACCAAGTCCAAAGCTTGATAATTAGTCTCTGCCCTCCTTCAACCCTACCCCCTTACAAGCATCACCAGCTCTATGAACATTATCTTTTCAAAGTTTTAATTTACCTTCTAAGCTTCACCCTTGCCATTTTTTATGGCTCCCTAAGTGTTCTAGCTCAGTGCTTTCTAAACCTGCATGACTATCAGAATTATATATGGTGTGTGGTATATAGTCTCAAAGTCAGCCCCCAATTTTGGCCACATCTTGGTATTCAAGCCTTTGTGTAATCTCTTCCTTTTAAGTGTGGGCATTATGTGAATTGCTTCTAACTAATAGAATAAGGCAAAGGTGATGTGATAGCTCTTCCATGATTACGTTACATAAGATGGCAACTTCCATCTTGCTAGCAGACGCTGTCTCTTGCTGACTCTGATGAATTAAACCTCCACAAAGGCAAGTCCATGCTGCAAGGAACAGAAGGAAACTCACAGGCAACAGTCAGCAAGGATATGAGAGCCTCAGCCTGACAACCTACAAGGAACTGAATCCTGCTAACAGCCATGCAGCTCAGAAGCACATCCTTTTCCAATCGACCTTGGCCCTGGCCAACAACTCGATTGCAGCCTTATGAGATGCCCTAAAGAAGAAGATGTGAATAAGCCATACCCTGGTTCTTGATCCCCAGAAACTGCAATATAATAAACACATGTTGTTTAGGCTGCTAAGTTTATGGTAATTTGTTATTCAGCAATATATAACTAATAAGGGAGCATTTTAAAAATACAGTTTCTCAGGCCCGAGTCCCATGGAATTTTATTACTCTGTAAATTTATAGTGGGGGCCAAAATCTGTGGAGTTTTTAAAAGATCTTCATGTTATTCTTACCTTACAATCTGTCTATATTATGAATCACTTCCCTATTACATGACCCATACCCACTTCCATAAAACTTTTATGTTGCTACCAGAATGTTCTTTCTAAACCTCAAAAATGACCACACTTTTTGTGTGCTTTAAACCTCTCCATGACCACACATTACCAATGAAATAAAGTGCAACTATCTAGTGTTGAGTAGAGCACTAGATACTGGCCACTACATATTTCTCCAGTGTAACCTCCCATCACTCCACAAAAAGCATCCTAAACTATGTGCACCATCTGAGTGGGACACTTTCATATGTCTATGCACTTGCTAATGTAGCTTCTTCTGCTTAGAATTCCATCTTCCATCCCAGCCCACAACAAATTATAAGCAATTTATTTACAAGATCCAAATAAAATGCCATCTCCTCCATGACTCATCCCAACAATCCCTCTTTTGCTCTATATTATACTTCATGCATATTTTTATTATAGGACCTATCATCTTGTGACATGATTAATTTTTATAATTTGTTTCTTGCCCACTGGATTGTGATCCTTTAGATGATATAGACTCAATCTTATCAATCTTTGTTTAACACTGCATTGTTAGAGATTAGCTATCCATCATTTGCATACAACATAGTTTATGCCACAGAGTTATTGTCCAATAAAATATAGAATGAGTGTAAAATATCTTCTCATCCCTAGTTGATTGTGAAACAACATACACATCATCTTGCTATTACACTTATGCTTAAATATACATAAATTTCCTCGTGATTTATTTTTATATAAGTAAAATAATATGATTGACTCATTGTTTAAAGGTATCCTTCAGTAAATCTTTTGTAAAACAAAGTATCAGCTTCAGAGCCAAAAATGCTATTTTCTCATATCCTTTACACTTTCTTGCTCTAAAGTTATACTGAATTATTTGTCTTTAAAGCAGAGCTCATTTGCATTTAATCTCATCAAATTATATGTTTGAGCAAGTGCTTCTTTCTCTTGGGTATTCTCTGAATATACATCAATGCAAAGGGGGCAGTGTTTTGCTCTTATTGGAATATACACATACTGTGGATATGGATTTGCCTTTCCTGCACACAATGCTTCTTCCAAAACTACCCTCAAGGACTTTTGTAATACCTTATTCACCATCATGGTATTCCACATAACATTGCTTCTCCTTGAGGAGCAAACTTCAGAGCAAATGAACTGTGGGAGTGGACTCATAAAATTCACTGGTTTCCTTAAGTGGAAGTTAAGACTGCCACCCAGCCACTTTGAGTATCTTATGCCTCTGAATTAACAAGCAAAGAAGAGAATTACTGTACTGGTTGAGGTGATTGATCCTGCTTATCAAGGGGAAATAAGACTGGTACTATACAATTGAAGTTTACACAAGAAAAGTTTGCCTGGAATACAGGAGATCCCCTGGGGCTTCTCTTGGTTAGTACTACCATGCCTTGTGATTAAAGTCAATGGAAAACTGCAACAACCTAATCCAGGCAAGAATACTAATGGTTCAGACCCCTCAGGAATGAAGTTTTGGATTAGTCCACTGGGCAAAGAATCAAGACCAGCTGAGGATTTGCTGAAGGCAAGGGAATATGGAATGGTCAGTAGAAGATGGTAGTTGTAAATACAAGCTATTTCCACATGACCAGTTGCTGAAACGAGGACAATAATGGTTATGAGTATTTCTCCCTAGTTTTTTATGAATATATAACTAAAACAGATTTTGTTTCTTCTGTATTTTATCTTCTTATCATATACATAAGTTGTATTAATTTTATGTCATAGTATTTAAGTTATAGGATATCAGGTTTAAGAGTTAATGTTACCCAAAGACTTGCATCCTCGTCTGGTGAAAGGGTTAGTGTGTTTATTGTTATACAAAGGAGAGTTGAATTATGTTGGGCAAAAAGTATGACATTATTTTTATTTAGGTATAAAGCATGATTTAAGGGAACCAAGTTAACAAGGGGTGGACTGTGATGGTTAATTCATATGTCAACTTGGTGTCCAGTTGTTTGGTCAAGAAAGCACTGACCTGATTGTTACTGTGAAAATATTTTGTGGATTTAAATCATTAGTCAGTTGATTGAATTTATGGTTGATTTCATCTACATTCAACAGAGGACACTGCCTTCAGCAATGAGAGATGTCTCATCCAATAAATTGAAGGCCTTAAAGGGAGAACTGATGATTTCAACAGTCAGAAAGAAGAAGGTCTATCTCTATTTCAGCCAGTCAGCTTCTCCTGGGGAATTCATTAAAACCTTCATCATAGTTCCCAGCTTGTGGCCTTCCTTACGGAATTCAGATTTGCCAATTATCCCAGTCATGTAGGCTATGACTATAATCAATTTCTTAATATTTACAAATACATATCTACATAGAGATAGGTAGTCAGACTGAGATGTACAGATATATATCCAGTTTGTTCTGTTTCTCTGGAGAACCCTGATTAATAAAGATGTTTTTAGGACAAAATAGATTCCAGTAATCATTTATGTTTGATGCATTTTAAAATCACCACTTTATGAAAAACTGTATACAAGTTGTCATTTTTCTGAGTGAATTTTCTGGCAATACTTGTTTTACTTTATATTTCAGTGTACTGGTATTTACAGCATATTTTCTGTAAGTTAAGGCATCAGTGTTCTCTCATATCCATTTTTCCTTAATCATGAAATCATGAAGTAATTTTGGATTCTAAGTACTGTTGCTCAAAACACGGTAATTACAGTATTTGAAAAAGCTGGCAGAGATGATTATACTCACTGTATTTGGTAACCTGACCTGTTGATGTAACTTGCTATTTTATATTTAAGAGAGCATAGAAAGGTTGGCATTTTGTATCTTGTAGAATTTTCTAGAACCTCCAGAGGGTTGGCAGGTCTCTTTGAAATTATTCAAGTAGAAGTGAGTAAGACTACCACATCTGATTTAGTATGACATTGTGGAAATAAATCCTAGTGGCTTGCTTGTGACCATTCCAATCATTGCTTAGGATAATGTTATGTCCAATTTAATATTCTTGCTCTGATAGACAGGTAGTTCTGGTAATTTTCTAAAACAAATAAATCCAGTTTTAGACTACAATTGTAATGCACTTTTTCTATAGATCCTTCTTCACACTTGGAATGCCTTTGAAATCTCATACACATGCAAAGAAATAACATATTTCAAAAGCAATTGCCTAATTTATTCAAAGTTCTATACTCTATAAATGTTTATAAACCACCACAAGTGGGTAGCCAAATATCTAGTAAAAGATACTTGAGGATATACAAGACCTCAAGAGTGGCACAACTGTCAATAGACTAAAGTTTGTGTAAGAGTCAACCATCCTCAACTCTTAACACCAAGATGATTAGTGTTTTCTAGACCTAGTCTCTGGAAGTGAGAAAGAAAAGAGGAAAGCATTGGGGAGTGGGTTGTAGAAAGGAAAGCAATGAATTTGCCCCAATGTTTGCCTGATACAGGTTATGACCACTCATAGCTTCCCAATCACCTGAAAATATCTGTAGGTATTTGTGTCCATTTTCAGTAGATAAAAATGAAGTAGGAATTGAGGAAGAGTAGTAATCAAGAAATCTGGTGTTTGAGAGTAAAGATGTAAGGGAAATGACCTATAGGACCAAGTAAATGTGTGTAATTGAGGATTTACATGTAGAGGGAGAAGACAAGAGTCCTATTTGATAGTAATAGTAATATTCTTTGAAAGCCAGTCTAAGCCAGGCATAGTCCTAGGAGCTCCATGTACATTGTCTTAACCTATTCTAGCCAGAATTTTATATGTTGGGTATTATTAGATCTGTTTTACAGATAAGGAATATGAGACTCAAAGAATTTGTCCAAGTAACTTGCTTAAGACCAGATGGCTAAAAAGTAACAGAACAAATATTTTAATTGAGGCAGACTAACACCAGCCCATTCATACTAACCTCTAGGCCACAATTGCCTCTCTATTAGATATATTAGGCAAAATACAAACAGAGATTAACTTCAGAAATGAGGACTTGCTGGCTAGAGAATGGAATCTAAAGGAAAAATGAAAGAGCATCAAGGGGAATCTACTTTCTTAGCAATTTAAGGAAATCTACTTTTCTGTTGCTATAAAACAAAAATGGAAACATAACCAAATATACACTCCTTTTCCATATTGGCTAGTGCCTAGCATTCCATAGTTAGAGCCTCTTTCTAGCTTCATATTTTCTGCTAATACACTCCCTGTCATGGCCACTGATACCTCAGTATGAATTACCTCTAAGGATTTCCTGACAGTTGGTTCTGATGGAGGGAAAAGGAGGGAAAGAGCACCAAAGAGAAAATCACATACTTTACCTTTTAAGGGATCCGAGATGGTGGAAAGAAAGGCAGTGAAGAGATTGGACATATGCTGTATTAGTCAGCCAAAAGGGGTTGTGGCAGTTTGATATTGTTTATACATTCCAAAAATAGATATTAGATTGTGTTTGTAAACTGGTCTGTTCCTCTGGGCATATTAGATTGTATTAGATCCAGAGGTTTCACTTTTAGTTTATTAAATCAAGATTAGGACTTTTATTTGACCACATTATTAAGGCAACTCAGTTTGAATGCCTGCCTACAACTAGCTTACAGCTGTGGGCTACATAAATGGTTGCTCAATCAAAGACAGGGCAGTAAATACACGGAGAAGGAGAATACAAAGAGTTTAGTTTTGATGCTGGAGCTCCAGGAAGAGAGCTGAGCAGTTCGCCTGGTAGTTTACAGCTGGCCTTGTGGAGAGAGCAGAGAAGCTGAGCCTGGGAAGAGAGACAAGCCTTATGCCAGCCTATAGCTAAGATTGGAGGAAACTGGGACCACAGAGCCTTAAGAGGAAGGAGAAAAGCTGAACCCTTGCATGCCTGCCATCTTGTGTCAATACGTGGCAACAGACTTTGGGTGAGAAAGTACCTCTTATGGTACCTTGAGTTGGACTCTTTAGGGCCTGGTAACTGTAAGCTTTTACTCCAAATAAATACTCTTCATAAAAGTTAACAGAGTTCTGGTACTTTGCTTCAGTACACCTTTGGCTGACTAATACAGGGGTGCTAATGTAAAGTACAAGAAATATGTTGGTTTTTATAAAGGGAATTTATTAAGGATAGGAAATGACAGTCACAGGCCCTAAAGAGTCCAATTCAAGGTTACTTCCTTACCAAACTCTGTTGCCATGTGTTGAAACAAGAGG
The DNA here is from genome assembly GCA_026826555.1 of Tolypeutes matacus. NCBI lineage: Eukaryota > Metazoa > Chordata > Mammalia > Cingulata > Chlamyphoridae > Tolypeutes > Tolypeutes matacus. Next base: position 30,381,610 of record JAKSZT010054458.1, read on the forward strand.
CAGCAAATATCTGCAAGGGTTCAGCCTTCCTCTTCCTTCTTAAAGCTCCGTGGGTCCAGGCAGCAGAATGGAAACCTAGTGAAACACCCAATAGAAAAGGGTTGGGTGGTAGACAAGGGCTGAGGGATGGTCGCTAGTATGTCCCAGACTTCCCAAGCAGTTTATTTGATATATATTAATTTCATTATTTAAAATATAAGGTTCATTTTTTAAAATTCAAGGAAAAGATTAAGAAAGAAATTACGTATAGTTTTCGTGGCATGAATATAGTTAGTTGACTTTTGTGCAACTAAAAGAAAACAATACCTAGGAATAAATCTAACCAAGGATATAAAGGACTTGTTCACAGAAAACTGCAAAGCATTGCTAAAAGAAATTAAAGAAGACCTAAATAAATGGAAGGCCATTCCATGTTTATGGATTGGAAAACTAAATATTGTCAAGATGTCAATACTACCAAGAGCAATTTATAGATTCAATGCAATTCCACCCAAAGTTCCAACAACCTTGTTTGCAGAAATGGAAAAGCCAATCATCAAATTTATATGGAAGGGTAAGGCATCCCAAATAGGTAAAGCCATCTTGAATAAGAAGCATGAAGTTGGAGGAGTCACAATTCTTAATCTTAAAATTATTGCAAATCCACAGTAACCAAAACAAGAACAGACATATAGACCAATGGAATGAAATTGAGACTCAAAAATCAAGTTTCACATTTATGGCCATCTGATTTTTGACAAGGAGGCAAAGACAACTCGATTGGGAAAGAACAGTCTCTTCAACAAATGAAGTCTCTTCAACAAATGGAAAACTGATGCTCCATTTACAAAAAAAAGAAGGAGGACCCCTACCTCACACTATATATACAAATTCATCAAAAAAATGGATCAAATACCTTAATATAAGAGCTAGACCTATCAAACTCCTAGAAGAAAACTTAGAGGAGCATCTTCAGAAGTTTCGTTAGGCAATGGTTTCTTAGACATTACACCCAAAGTAAAAGCTATAAAAGGAAAAATAAATAATTGTGACCTCTCAAAATTAATTTTTTTCTCTAAGGACTCTACTATCAAAGTAAAATGACAACCTACACAATGGAAGAACATATTTGTTAACTACTTATCTGATAAAGAATTAATATTCAGAATATATAAAGAAATTCTTCTAATTAACAACAAGAAGACAAACAACCCAATTAAAAACTGGGCAAAAGCCAGATATCTCTCCAAAGAAGATATACAAATTAGCCATAAAACACATGAGTAGATGGTGAACATCATTAGCCATCAGGGAAATTCAAATCAAAACCACAATGAGATACCATTTCATACCCATTAGAATGGCTGCTATTTAAAAAATGGAAAATAACAAGTGTTGAAGAGGATGCAGAGATATAGGAACACTCGTTCATTGCTGGTGGCAATGTAAAATGGTGCAGCCGCTGGGGAAGACAGTTTGGCAGCTCCTCAGAAAGCTAAGTATAGATTTGTTAGTAGGGACTCAAGCAGATATTTGCACACTGACAGTCATAGCGACATTATTCACAATTGCCAAAAGATGGAAGCAACCCAAGTGTTCATCAACTGATGAATGGATAAATAAAATGTGGTATATGCATACAATGGAATATTATTCATCTGTTAAAAAGAATGAAGTCCTGATAGATGTGACAGCATGTATGAACCAGGAAGACATCATGCTCAGTGAAATAATCCAGATACAAAAGGACACATATTGTATTATCTCACTGATCTAAACAATTAGCATAAACAAATCCATAGATCCAGAATCTAGAATACAGGTTATCAGGGGATGGGTGTGGATAACAAATGGGTAGTTAAGGCTTAAAATAAGGTTTAATAGCCATTTGAAAAAATAATACACATAAATTGAAAAAATGCAATATTCTTTCATTCTTAAATAACCACAGGTGCCTCCTACTGGTGTATGTGTGTGCCTATTGGGCACTGCACAACTTCTTTAACCTTGAAATTAGCATGACACTCTCATTTCCCCTTTCTTATTTATTTATTTATTTATTTATTTATTTATTTATATTAGAGAAGGTGCAGGCTTACAGAAAGATCATGTAAATTTCATTGATTTTTCACATGGTAGTTGCTTTTGTTATAGAAAAGGCTGAAACCCCAGCTTCACAAAGATATGAGATCATCCAAAGGAATGTAGAACAAGTTATTTTTTTAACTCAAGCTGTACTTTAGGAGTGTCTAACATATGTCAAGTATTGATGCCCAACAGACATTGAATATTGCTGTGTTTTCCTCTAAAATATCCCACAAGCATCCTTGTGAATTTGCTTTGGTGGCCAGGAGTGCCTTGGCACACAGTTTGGGAAACATGGATATAGACTCTTCTGAAAATTTTAATGTGTTCTATGATACATAGTACATACCTAATGAAATCATTAAATAGTATGAATATGTACAAAGAAATTTTTTCAGTGAGATTAAATCAAGCACTAAATTACAAAACGGTATGATTAATTTACTATAATATGACCATTATTGCAATATAAGGCACCAACAGTCTTCTATCATATAAGATCCATAAAAGAAAAATACATTATTTTCTGATATTATTATTTTAGGATATTTATATTATACCTGAAAATAATTTGTAAGAAAGAAAAAGTTAATGTAGGTTTCAAAATTTTTGAATTTTATATTAATGGGTCCGTCACTTAGAAATGTGGTTCTTCAGTCTACATTTTAAAATTATGTAACATCCCTATGACATAAAGTATTTTATATATGGTTTTTTTTTTTTTTTCAGTTGGGGAAAACTAAGTTGACTTTTAGTATCAGATAACTTTAGCAATGATAACATGTACCTCTTATTCTGTAGTTGTGGAAACTAAGGCTCAGAGAAATTAAATGACATTTCCAAAGGCATAGAGTGAGTTAACCATGGATTTAAGACAATGATCCAGATCATCTAAGCCCAACTTCTGTGCTTTACTCAGCAGTAAGGCCACACATGAAATAGGGGTCTCCATAGTTCCCACTGGCTATGCTCAATGACAGTAATGTTTAGAATGTGGGAGTTAAATATTGAAATTGGCAAGCAGGGAACATTATGCTGTCTTCTTACATGAGTTTTTTAAAGAACAAGTTTAAGTACTATTCACCTTAGGTACATCATTCCAGGGGCAAATCTACTTAAAACTTGCAGTCTGGAGATGGACATTTCTTTCTGGTTTAACTCTTGATCTTTACAAAGTGTTTATTTGTACTGATCACTGTGTAATACATATACAGAGATTGGAAACATCCTTCCATTCATTGTTTATTCTTGTCTCAAGGTTTCTACTGGCAGAGATGAGCTTAGATTTTACAGTCTCTGGCTCTGATAATTTAATCAACTGCAAGCCAAAGAAGAAAAAAATCATTATGGAAGTTCAGAGGCTGAGGTTCTTTCCCTCTTTAAAAAATATTTAAATCATCTAAAATATGGGCAAAGGGATGTGTGATGCCTTTTCTCTTACGCTATCATCAATTTCTTCCATCCATGCACACGTGTTCTTCTTCCATCCAGAGGTGGAATCTATTTCTCTCCTCCCTTTGAATATAGGCTGATCTTAGTGACTTGCTTTACCAAAATAGTACAACAGAAGAGATGTTCTGGGACTAGGGCATAAGCAACCTTGCATTTTCTGCTTGGGTCTTTTGGAACACTCTCTTTTAGAACTCTCCCTCTGGAGGAAGCCAAAAGCCATGTTAAGAAAACTGATTACTCTGAGAATGCCAGCTGCGAAGAGACAAAAGTATGAACCATTCGGCTATTCTAGCCAACCCAGCCCAGGATGCGGACATGTGATTGAAAGTACTATCTTAGAAGTTCATCCTTATAGCCCAGCCACTCCACTTGATGCCACACGACCCAGAAATAAACCACCCTGCTGTGTTTTTCCTGAATTTCTGACCTACAATATCATGAGCAACATAAGATAACTGTTTTGTCCCACTGAGTTTTGGGGTGGTTTGTTATGCATCAATTTAAAAAAGACCTGAGTAGGATGATCACATGTTCTTTCAATGTCACATTGGAGTATCCTCTGATAAACCTAAAGATCATCTGACTCTCTGGATGAAGTTTACTTAGTTCATCTTATTATTTACTAGTGATTAGAGTGCAATCTCCATAAAGTTTGGTGCTAACAGAAAATTTTTAAGTTTGATTTCTGTCTGGCAGAGATGCAAATGTTTTCTATCTGGTGGAAGATACAAGTCCGTAAGTTAGGGCTTTATTGTGCAGCAGCTTACCAACCAGTTTTACATCTAATGTATCAGTCTGATCTAACACTCTTTCTTTCACTAGCTGTCTAGGCCTAAGGGATCCTACTTTGAACCAGCTTTGCCATTGTGCTGGTCTCCTTATTAAGCAATTAAATCTTTGTCATGTACTCATTATACATTTTGATTGAGGATTATGTTTTTAACCTTGAAAAGTATACTTTGACATATGTAAATGTGTGTTTTCCTCCTGTGGGTACTACATTGCCTTAGTATTACACAACCCAGCTAAAGCAATGGAGAAGCATAGTTCAAACAGAAATTGGCACCCCAGTGCTGGGTAAAGCCTAGAAGGATTTCCATCTGGTTATATTGATTTGGCTTACCTCACCTCACAGAGCATTTCCTTGATTCTCCCCACACTCATCATTCATATAAAAACTGAGCATTTCTTCCTGTGGCCCCAATTCTGCTATGTCATAGTCTATCAGAGGCCTATTTGTTTATGGTACTTCTTTCTTTATATGTCTGTATCCCCTTACTAGACTGGAGACACTCAGTGGCAAGTCTGTTTGTAATTCATTTTTATATGATCAGTGCCTAGCATAGTGCTTGTAACAAATTAGACACTCAATAAAGTCTTGTATTACAGGAATTGTCAGTAATAAAATGTTTGAATGGATTTTATATAATTCTTTTGGACAAATAAGAGTAATGAGTCATGAATTAAATCTTCCTTGCATTACACATTTCATATTTTGAATTTTTACTTTGAGTAAGCCATTTTACAATCTCCAAAGTGATATGTAAAAATTATATACAAGTTTTTGAGTTCCAATGCTTAGGACATATCAATAGTAATTTAGCATGAGAGAGAGCTTTGATTCTACTTGCACTCTTTTGAGGAAAATTAAAAGTTAAATTTTACTTTGAGTGTATGATTCAGAAAGTGTATATCAAATTATGCCCAAATATACTACAAAGATAAACACTTATTAAAGAAAATTGAAATTTCTAAAAGAGTGCAGTTTCCCCTTTAGCCATCGGTCTTCTCTGCATGTTTCAGATAATCAAATGAAAATTTACATAGGCTAAATTCTGAATTCCTATAAAAATGTCCCTCCCTTTGTTCTTGATTAGAATTTGAACTATGAATTATTTGCATCTAAATAGTCCTTCAGATTTGGCTTCTTAACAGTCTCAAAATCCATTCAGATGATCATGGAAAGATAAAAAAAATCTCTAGCAAAGTGTTGCATATGTTGCTTACAATCCTGCTTAATTGCTTTGAATCTGCAATTAAAAACTCAAAACAAAAATATAAGCCACAAATCCATAGAAATAAAAATCATAGCAAATGGTATTTATGCCCAATTTAAGATTTAGTATAAATTCACTTTAAATAACTAGCTGCTTTTTTGAATGAGACATCTGTCTTCGTAACATACTGCACACAAAAATCTTAAGAAAATCTAGGCTCTCAATTAGCTTTGCAAACTTCACTATTTGGTGACCTTTTATTGCTCATTCACACTTTACTGGTCCACTCAGTACAAATGAGCCAAGTTTAGACCAGAGAAGGAAATAAAAGAATCATCTTTTTTTTTTTTTTTTTTTTTTTTTCAGAATAAAAATGATTAGATTGGTTAGTTTTTAAAAAAACGAGTTTTTTTAAAAAGGATATTGTTTTAAAAGTTATAACAGTTCTCGTTCCATTCACATAAATTGGTCTCTTTTTTTCTACTTCTACTTGATGCAAACCCAATCATCTCTGTTCAGTTAAATCCTATTATTCTTTCCTCCCTGCCTGAAAGAAAAGTTAGGCACAGATCCATTAGAAATATGTCTACGATTAATCAAAAAATCAATATTATAATCAAATGGCCATTTAGTTTCCTTAAGTTTTGCTACAAGAACATCTCATTGGACCTTTAAAAAGAATTCCTGTAAGAAGGATTTAATAAGCCTAAGGATAAATTATAGCGGAATTTATTAAACATTCAAATATAGGGTGACAGAATCAGTTACATGTATACTAAACACCGTTAACTGTTAACGCTAATTTAATAATTAGTATCTCCTAACTAGGGATTTGTTACTAGGCCTTGTTTAGCCTGCACAATTGCATTCATTATTTTACTATCTTCTTTGGAGTTCAGAGAATTCCTCAGCTTGTGCTGACTGCTCTCTCTCTCTTTAGCTCCTATTCTTTTCCCCCATTCCTCAGATATTTCCTTCTTTCCCAGATACCCTGATTTATGGAGCTTATTTCTTTTCTTCTCCTGGAATCAGCTTCCACATTCCAGCTGCACTACACTATTTGGCTTCTGTCTGTGATTTCAGTCAAGTTGGTATGACTTGAAGATTATTTAATCATCTCTCCGGAAACCCTGACATTAAATTGAGAAAAACAACTTTCTGGCAGAGGGAAACAAGGAGGACTTTCCCCAAGGAATCAAAACCAACTCATTCTTCTTGGTGCTAGTCTCCTATTTTAGTTACTCTGTAGCTAAAAAGTATTCATTTTAGTCATCCCAGCCACAGTTCACTGAAGTTTTATACTGAGCACTTTATATGGTCAATATGATAATCCAATTCCATGACATATTTGCCTTATCATGGAATAAGATTCCTGGCTTTCCCTTTATTCAGTTTGGCCTTTGTGATTACGATTTGTTTAGGTAATGTGAACTTGGCTTAAGGAAATATTTAAGACTGCCTTGCTCTCATTCTTTGCTGGAATTTATATGAAATAAATACTGGCCAAATGTACTAGAAATGTATACAAGGTTATCACGCTTTGTTTGTAATGACAATTGTTAATTAGAATACAATCACATAGTTTAGACCTAGGCAGTGATTAAAGAGATAATGCATATTTATATTTAAAGATATAGAAAGGTATCTGTGATATACTGTTCATTTTAAAATGAAAAAAAAAAAAAATCAGGTTACAAATGAGTATAATCCCATTTTATAAACAAAACAAAATAAAAGGAAAATGCTAGTTAAAAATCTTGAGATATGCTAATAATGGCAACATTTGGAGACAATATTTTAGACCTATGCTGTCCATGATCTACAATGTCTGCATGTGGCTAATTAGTTTTATATTCAAATTATTTAAAATTAAATAAAAATTTATAATTCAGCCTCTCACTTGCAACAGCCACATTTCTAGTGCTCAATAGCTACTTAGCTAGTGGCTATCATATTGGACACCACTGATACAGAGCATTTCTGTCATTGCAGAAAGCTCTATTGGACTGCAGTCTTTTATATAATGTATATATATTTTCCCTTCCTTGTTTTTGTTTTCTTTAACTTTTTACAATGGTTATAAATTACTTTTATACTATAAATAAATTAATGAAATTATTTACTCCTTGAGGAAAGACTCCTTCTGTCAGAATGAATTGAGACTGAAGGAAATCAATATGGATTTCTTTATTGAATAAATATGTACCATATGCATTTATATAGACTGTATTAGTCAGCCAAAGGGGTGCTGATGCAAAGTACCAGAACTTTTTTGGCTTTTATAAAGGATATTTATTTGGGATAGAATCTTACAGTCACAAGGCTGTGAAAAGTCCAACTCAAGGTACCATAAGAGATAGTTGCTCACCCAAAGTCACTGGCCACATGTTGAACAAGATGGCAGGTGATGTCTGCAAGGGTTTAGCCTTCCTTCTTCCTCTTAAGGCTCTATGGTCCCAGCTTCTTCCAATCTCAGCTGTAGGCTCGCATAAGGCTCCTCTCTTTCCTAGGGCTCATTTCTTTTTGGGCTCTGCTGCTCTGTTCTCTTCACAAGGTCAGCAGTAGAATATCAGGTTCATCTCCCTTCCTGAGGCTTCTGCCTTGTCTATAGAGCCAACTCTATTCCTCTGTGTTCTACTATGTGTCTACTTCCATGTGAGAATCTCTTTTATCAACCCACAGAGGGGGTGGGCACTCAACGCTGAGCCGCACTCTAATGATGTGGTTGAATCAAAGCCCTAATCTTAACATAAGCTAATCAGATGTCTCAGCTGAATCTAATACAATCAAAGTGTTATCACACCCAGAGGAACCAGACCAGTTTACAAACATAATCAATATTTCTTTTTGGAATTCATAAATAATATCAAACTGCCACACTGATGTTATTGAAAAATTTTTTTAAAAACTGTTGTGAAATGTCTTCATTCTAATTACTTAAAATATTTGAAATGTTCAGTTACTCAGCAGGTTCTTTATTGCAGAGTCTCCTTGGGAACATCTATTCAACCAGAAGTGAAAATGAAAATTGCTTATTTTGAGAATTTATCCTTGGCTGTATTCCTTTCACATTATTGTGCACAATGTAATGTCTGTGTGGTAGGGGAAGTGGTAGTACAGCTACGTTTTACATGTTTAGGAGGTTTATCAAGCATCAAAAGCTACAATATCAGAGGCTACAATATTGGAGATCTACAGGCCAGGCAGCACTATCTGTCTATCTGTCTATCTGTCTGTCTGTCCTGTCCTGCACACACCTGGCCCACCTGGGATTTTGAATTCTTTGAAATTAATTTTCTTTGTATAAAATTTGGAAGTTTTTAAGAATATGGATTTTGCTAATCTTTAAAATTCAGAACTGACAATTCTGGATCTAGATTTTTGCAGAGCCACTGACTTGAATCCAAGAAGCCAACTCCTTTTTCACAAGAGGCAGGTACTTTTGTGCTTTCCGGCTTGCCATAGCCCCCACTACCTCCAACTGTCTCTTCAAATTTAGCCTGCTGGAACATTTATGTTACATACCTTAGCTATGCTGGCATCTGAGTTTGAGTCTGCCCCCTATTTGCACAACAGTCAGCACATGGTTGAATGTTAGAGTTAGATGTGAAGTTGGCTGAGGAACTGAATCATGTAATACGAGAGAGATCAGATGTCAAAAATCCTGTTCTATCTTCAATTTAGATTAATCAGTATTTCACTACCACTTCCACCAACTTTTATCAGAGTCCTGATTGGGTTTATTGGCCCATCAGAGTGGCTTCTTGTTAGCATAGCACAAAGTACATTAAAAAATATTGATTAGGTCTTGATGCACAAAATTGTCTGAATTAATTGTCAAATCCATCCTGGATAATATGACACAAATAAAGCAACTTTAGTTTAAATTGATCAGTTTCTCATCTGATTCTGTTCTTATCTATTGGAAGACAGTAATTTAATCCCATTTTGTTTGCCTGCTAGAGATCTGCGGGACTATGTGAATTTTTTAGGGCACATATGGGTGTATAAAGGAGTGAGACAAATATTTGTATACAGCTGCTAAACTAGTTTGAAAGGTAGTTATAAAGGAAGCAAAAATATTTTGTGTTATTTTGTCAGTGAAGTAAGTTGAATCCTTCAAAATAAATATCTGAATAACAGCTCTTGATTGTTTTCCCGTATATATTTGGTTTTGTGGTTGTTGTTTCTAACCACTCCCACTCTTCTAAAGTTACAACCAATGGCCACATAGTTCATTCTTCACTGGTGCAAATATATTAGGAAGCATGGAACCTGCTGCATAAACATACACATGGGAGCAATGAATATGTTACCAAGGTAAAAATATCTACAAAAATATTTCCAGTTCCCTTATTTTTGTTTCTTAGAAAGCCCAAGCTGCTTTGTTTTATAAATAATACCTATGCTTTATGGGCATAATTCTACATTAACCCAAGATTAACTTCAGATTACGCCATATAATGAACCGTACATATGCAATATTATTAGCGCTTGGGCAAGCTCTGATAAGACTGAAAATCTAATCCTTTTCAGGCAATCCTTTATTTAAAACTTTGAAGGGAATATTGATTTTTTTAACAGTTAAGACCCCTCTTGTTTTTTGAGTAGTTTAAATCTAAATCATTCTGTATACTTTTATTTTCACAGACAGTCCAAGTGAATGGTATGATTAACCTCATTTTGGAAAGGAAGAGACTGATACACAGAGGGAAAGTAATTTGTGCAAGACCCGGACACAGAAATTAAGGAAGACTTGGGCCTCTGGCTTCAGGCTTTTGTTTTCTTAACTTGGTAGGCTCTGCTGCCAACTCTAAAAATGAACAGGGGAAAGAGAGACTGATTGTACACATCTAGAAGGAATGACTTTGAGTAAAGAGTTTCCGGGAGGCACAGATCCTGCAGCTTTGTTGATTAATTTCAGAATCCTATTTTACAACTATCTACCTACTCAGCTCGAGTCATTACCACACGGAGACAGCTAAGTGTTTCAGAGGCTCGCGCTCTTCGTGCCACGAGGGGGCGTGGACCTTGATCAGAGAACTAAGAGGAAAGCCACCTAACTGGCGAAAAAGAGATTGTGCTTTATTTGCTACCTGTTGTCGCTCCCTTCCTATCCTAGAGTTTGCCAAGAGCTGAAGCGCTCCCTACAGAGCTGTCAAATCTGAATCCATACAGCCCAACTTGTAAACTGCCAGCAACACCTGTTAAGAGAATTGCTGAACATGGGCAACGAGGATCTGAACTCGCTTTACCTTCCTGTTGGAGCGTAGCGACCATACTAATTAATAGTAGAAAGCCCCGCGCCAGGCGCTCCAGTCCAGGGGAGAGTGCGGAGTGTTTGTTATCGCGCATTCCTGCCGCGCTTTTCCGTGGTTCTGCGCGAGTCCGGATTCCCAATTCTGTTCCTACCAGCGAAAAAGTAAAGCAAATCCCATTTGGGGTTGCGGGATTTTCTCAGCTTGGCCAAGGTGTGGGGATTCTGCCTCTCCCGCCCGCCTTCCGCCAGCGGGAGGACGCCGGGCGCCCCTTTGCCTCCGCCCAGCTTTTGCCCTGCCTTTCCGCCGCAGACTGGGTGAACCGACCCAAGTCCATGGTGCCTTCCTTGCTGGGTCTTCTCTAGAGGTACTGGGTTGCGGAGAGCAAAGGAAGGAGTTTGGGGAAGGCAAAGGAGGTGGAGGCAGTGCTGACACCCTAAGTATAAAACTCGGGGGTGGTGCAGGAAGTGAGAAAAGCAGCTGCAGGTGGGGGGGGGGGGCGAGTGGGACGCGCTTGGGGGCGCAGCACTGGGTAGGGTCCGAAGCCTAGGAGGCTTAGCAGGGACCGTGGACGCTGTTCCCTGTTCCCGCTTCTGGGAGTGGAAACTTCCGTCCAGACCCCTCCGCTGCAAAGCCATCGCCCTCTTCCACCCCGCACCATTTTTCTTTTCATGGAGTGAGGGATTTGCCTCTCCCACGCCTCCTTTCCTCCACTTCGGACCCACCCATCCTCACCCGCCCACCAGGCTTCTTGGTCCGGCGCAGTGCGGTGCCCAAGTGCACTTGGCCGCAGAGGTCGGCGGCAGAGCCGAGCAGCGCCGGCCTCCTAGCTGCACCGACTGTACAGCGGACGCTGGGCTCTCCCGCTGCTCTTCGAAGCGGGGCTGGCTGCCCTGGACCGTCGGAGAGGACAGAGCTGGTCTTGCCTTCCAGTGCCCTCTCCGGATCAGCCGGCTACAATCATCGGACTGAAGGCGGCACACGTCTTGCTTGCAAGTCTCAGCAAGACCAGACAAGCGAGGGCTGATTCCGTGAATGTAAGTCCTAACCGATTCACTTGGAAATGAGAATATCCCAAAAGGAATGCTCGGGTCCGGATGAAGGGGGCATGGATGAGTGTAGGGACTCCCCCTAGCCCGGTTTAGGCTGAAGATAGGTGTTCGGGGGGTGCGGGTGGGGGGATACCAACCCCATTTTCTACTTTCGCTAGAAAATTTCCTTTTCTACTGAATATTCAACAGTTTCCTAGTCCATTTTGGAGATAGGTCATGATCAGTACAGAACAGCAGCTTGTTACTGTTTCTGCTGCTACTTTAAAAAAACAAACAAACACCTGTCTAAAGCGGGAAGGTAATGCTGCCTTTTCCTAGACGTTCAAGCTTAGAGGCATTTATTTAAGCACTCAATAATTTCCCACCTTAAATTCTCAACCACTGGTGGAAGGGATGGAGGCAAAACTCAAAGCGTTACGACTTTTTGTACTAGTGATGCATCATTTAGAACTCAATGACATGAAATAGGCGATGCTATTTTCAAAAAAGTCCAGAAGCTCAAAGGCACAGAAAAGGGACATTCCCAGGCCCTTTCGTGTATAGCTTCAACTTTCTACTTACTGGGCAAGCAGTCATGACTGCATGTAGCATTTTTGAGAGCATTTTTAAAAGTATTTATATTTGTTAGTCTCCCTCAGGACCAACAAATATAGCAAGTGTAGCATGATTTCTGGGGTTCGCCCTGCTCCCCGGAAAAATTCTTGGAAGCTACTGTGATTGATAAAATTTCAAGCCTTACTAAGGGCATCCTGTGACAATAAAAGTACTATCGCAAAAAGCCCCACAAATGTAAATATATTATGGAGTTAAAGCATGAACTGGTCTCCCACCTAGATAATTTGAATCTCTTTAAATCTCTGGGGAAAAAACAAAACAAAACAAGACCCTGAGGCCCCTTTTCCTATTCTATAAAGAAATAGATTGTGTAAAAAATTTTCTAAAAAAAGCACTTGTTCAAGAAAACTGTACCACTTCACATTTCACCTTAAATGTCTTGAATAATGTGGACGTCCAAGTTTGCCTTATTTCAAGGAAAGGTTTTTCCCTTGTTTGCTTACCTTTTAATTCTTGTGCTTTTGAGTTTTAATCCACCAACTCCTTTTGTGTACTCTCTTCCTCTTCCACTTTTCCTGAAGTGCTATCATAAAATGATACTTTCTCTGAGTAAAACTTGACCTGGCAGAAGGCGAGTAGGGTGCTTAAGAACAGCTAGTTGTACCCACTTACTAATAGGCTGTAAATCAATACCCTTCCTACAGAGAAGCTTTAAATAAAGGGGCTTCAAAATAAAGAAATTAGGGGAAAAAAATAAAGAAATTAGGAAAAATGGAAAAGCAAACTAAGTCACCAAATCAAATCAACTCCTACAATATCATTCAATCTTATGCTTACTCTCAGTTTAGCCCTCTGAGATCCCCAAACCCAGACATATGGAGTCTTGTTAATTCTGTTAATGACTTGTCAGCATTGATTAATTGGGCTCTGTAAAGTCAGTCTCTTTCTAAGTCTAAGGGAATCGGTATGGCCTATCAAACATATACTCCAAGGTTTCAATGGTTAATTTTTATGCTCTCTAATTACAAGAGAGTGGAGGCAAGTGTGAAAGAGGACTCAGACTCCTTGGAACATTCTATTTTAAATTTATAATGATGGATCTAGAATATATCAGCGTAACAAATGCAAATACAAGAATATCTCCCTTTGTGTATAGCAGGGATGTGTGTGTGTGTGTAATAACCTCCTGAGATAGAAAGGTTTCTTCAGAGCATATACTGACAGTTTAAAATGTTAGAAACAGGGGTTGATTCAACTTTCTTCTGGATGCAGTCACCTGATTATGAATAAGAAAATATGCACAAAGTTGTCACATCAGAAGAAGGAATCCTGTATTGGCATTCTTCAGAACACAACCTGGGTTATTGAGTAAAATTTGAGCTTTCCTTTAGCTAATAATTGGTTTTCCACATTATCAAGTATCTTTAATGTGCTATATGATGTGCTAGGAATAAAACATTGGATGAAAAAGATCAGTTTTGGTCCTAAAAGAGATTGCTTTGGTGGGTAGATGAAGGAAGACAATTACAAGGTGGTACATGGTGATTGTGAAATCTGAGGTGGGCACAGGCTGCTAGGGTGACTGTGAGGCTTCCCAGGTGTAACACTTCAGAACAGGGAGGGCAAAGAGGCATGAGAAAAAGCTGAACTGTTGCTGGAATTGGGAGTTGTTCAATGTGACTGAAGCATTAGATTTCTGTGGAGATGTCAGGAATGATGAGGGTTGTGGGGTAGGTGGGATGAGTTCAAGAACAACTTTGAATGTCATTCCAAGGAGTCGGGATTCTCTTCTATAGGCCTCTGTTATCCAACCTGTGGCCCCAGACCTTTTAGTGGGAGATTAAAATAATAAAAGCAGTTTTCAAATACATATATGCATAGTATCAGTGGATCATGCAAAACAGAATCTCCTGAAGAACATAAAAGAGAAGAAATTTAATTCAGAGAATTGGTTACACAAGTGATGGTAGGGCCAAAAGTTTAGCATGGGATGGTACAGCCACGGGGGATTAGTAGAGCAGGGAGACATACCACCCCCAGGCCAGGAGGATGCTGGAAGGAGGTGGTATTAGGAAGGCCTGGGATCAGGGCCACTGGGCTGGAAACAGGACTCACAAGGTCCAGTGCTATGGGAACTAGAGCCACAAAGGCCCTGCTGAGGCACCACCCAGAGCAAAGAGGAAGAGAGAAGAATCCCTTGACTTTTCTTTTTTTTTTTTTGCCCTCCACTTTCCTTCAATGCCTCCCATTTGCCAAACTCAGCTAGAACCCCAAAGTTCTGGGAGTGGATGGCCTGCGAGAGTCAGCCTTCCTGTGATCTGGAGCAAAGCAGGACAAGGGTGAGGATGGATCTGAGGGCTCACAAGCTCAGGCATAGTCAGTGGGCTGAATAAATATGACTCACCTATCAATGTGGATAGATGCTGTTATGATTAATACAACACAGATTCATTTAAAACAAGTTCTGAAATAATAGTTGTACTTTAATCATTATGAATATATTCAAAATGAATTAACACTATGATGGCAGGCTCTGGATTTGTTTTCTTATAGCCTTAAAAAGGAGATCCTATATTAGAAAGTTTGTGATCGTTGTTTTAAGCAATCTAGAGACATTGGAGAAAATATGATCACATTTGAATTTTACAAACCTTGTTTTCATGGCAGAGTAGTCTCTGTCCAGTAAGATGTAAGAGCCTTTGTCTTTATTTGCCCAACACAAATCCTAGTTGCTGCTCTAGGTTTTTAAATGCTTGTTAAATACATGTTTGAACACATCTAAGGACAAGGAGCACAGAAATTTTTGCTCCCTGGTATGCCCATATCATTCACAGCCATGGCTGTCATTTAGTATATGCTCAATTGTATTTGTTAAGCAAATGAATGAATGAATGAATGAATGAAAGCAGGAGAAAAGGATGGAAGATAAGTTAGAAGTCCCTTACAGTAACTCCAGTGAGATATTAGAAAGGCCAAAACTGATGTGGTAGAAATGGTGAGGAGAAGAAAGATGGATGAGATATTTTAGAATACCAGCCTCAAGGTCTTCTTAAATGTGAAGCCTAAAGGAGATGAAAAAATCCAAAGTGGTTACCTGCTTTTTAACTAGAGGTGGCATAATAACTGAGGTAGGGGATACTGAAGAGAAAAAAACTGGGAGGAGGGATTGGGGGATTGGGGAAGAAGGGTGTTTATAATGTTTATATTCAAGGGTTTTAGGAAAATGTAGTTCAGATTTGGACATATTTTTCATGTTGTACTTGTGAAAGATTATGCTGGATATATGTAGAAAATATATTTCAGAGCAACTGATCTACCTACCGTACCAGTTTTTTACACTTAACTCTATGATAGAAAAAATGGCTATGAAACAGAATCTGCTCATTTTATCTTAAATATTATAAACCACTGAAGTCCAGGCACCAGGCAAATGGTTTAATTTTTTTTTTCTTCAAATGGTTTTAATAACTGTCACTTTCTTGTGAAATTTGTTGCTATATTTATAAATTGAAAACAGTCTAGATATTGAAGGAAACTTTGCTTTTTGTCTCTTTAAAATTAATGAATCTGGGGCGGATGTGGCTCAAATGGTTGGGTGTCCATTATGGAGGGACCTGGGTTTCATGCCCGGGAACTCCCGGTAAAATAAAGAAAAATATAGAAGGCGAGCAGGCCGCCAGGCCCCATGTGTGGGTGCACCAGGCTCCACCGAGCCATGCAGCAGGATGATGACGTAACAGGAGAGTGACACAAGGGGACAGCCAAGACAAGACGCGCCAAAGAATCAGGAACTGGGGTGACGCAGATAGCAGAACACCTCTCTCCCACATCGGAGGTTCCCAGGATCAAATCCTGGTGAAGACAGGAGGAGAAGGATGAGAGGAGAGGGCAGGAAATGGACACAGAGAGATGCCCAGCGAATGGATGCAAAAACGGGATGGGGAAGGGGGGGTTAAAAATGGATAAAAGTAAAACAAATAAATAAATCTTAAAAAAAAATTAATGAATCTGTAGCAGTTATAAAATTAATTAATAAAGTTTATAATGTGCACCCCCCTTAAAATGAATTGAATCAATTTAATAGCATTCACATTGGAATTGTGACTTTAGTATCGGTATTACATCTTTTCCATCCTAGCATATATTTCATGGACCTGATTTACCTAGTCCATATTTGTGAATAGATTTAATGACCCACTTTATTAAAATGTTCTGCTATGCCCAAGTTCAGGGCTCAGAGGACAGATATTTTGAGCTCCAGCCAAAATTAAGCCATTGTGTTTGTGATATTTCTCTGCCTCACCCTCTGTCTCCCTTGCTCCATCTTTGT
Organism: Tolypeutes matacus; assembly: GCA_026826555.1. Taxonomy (NCBI): domain Eukaryota; kingdom Metazoa; phylum Chordata; class Mammalia; order Cingulata; family Chlamyphoridae; genus Tolypeutes; species Tolypeutes matacus. Next base: position 30,398,318 of record JAKSZT010054458.1, read on the forward strand.
TTGTTCTTCTATTGTAGGTACTTGTGCTAGTTGCAGGACAAGTGGAACTGTTCTGAATATGGGCCCAATTGGTACAGAAGCTGATGAAAACCAAACAGTGGAAGAAATGAAGGTGGAGCAGTATGGGCCAGGGCAAACCACTTCTAGAGGTGAGCTGGCCCCTGACCCTGAGCCAGAGCTTATAGACAGCACCAAGCTGACTGAGGTGCGGATTGTCCTCATATTGGCCTATTGTTCCATTATCTTGCTTGGAGTGATTGGCAACTTCTTGGTGATCCATGTGGTGATCAAATTCAAGAGCATGCGTACAGTAACCAACTTTTTCATTGCCAATCTGGCTGTGGCAGACCTTCTGGTAAATACCCTGTGTCTGCCGTTCACTCTCACCTACACCTTAATGGGGGAGTGGAAGATGGGTCCTGTCCTATGCCACCTGGTGCCCTATGCCCAGGGCCTGGCAGTACAAGTGTCCACAATCACCTTGATGGTGATTGCCCTGGACAGGCACCGTTGCATTGTCTACCACCTGGAGAGCAAGATCTCCAAGCGCAACAGCTTCCTGATTATTGGCTTAGCCTGGAGCATCAGTGCCCTGCTGGCTAGCCCCCTGGCTATCTTCCGGGAGTACTCACTGATTGAGATTATTCCAGACTTTGAGATTGTGGCTTGTACTGAGAAGTGGCCTGGGGAGGAGAAGAGCATCTATGGCACTGTCTACAGTCTTTCCTCCTTGTTAATCCTGTATGTTTTGCCTCTGGGCATCATATCTTTTTCCTACATTCGTGTCTGGAGTAAACTTAAGAACCATGTTAGCCCTGGAGCTGCCAATGACCACTATCATCAGCGAAGGCAGAAAACCACCAAAATGCTAGTGTGTGTGGTAGTGGTGTTTGCAGTCAGCTGGTTGCCCCTCCATGCCTTCCAACTTGCTGTCGACATTGACAACCAGGTCTTGGACCTGAAGGAGTACAAACTCATCTTCACAGTGTTTCACATCATTGCCATGTGCTCCACCTTTGCCAACCCCCTGCTTTATGGCTGGATGAACAGTAACTACAGAAAAGCTTTCCTCTCAGCCTTTCGCTGTGAGCAGAGGTTGGACTCTATTCACTCTGAGGTGTCTGTCACATTCAAAGCTAAAAAGAACATGGAAGTCAAAAAGAATAATGGTGCCAATGACTCTTTCACAGAGGCAACCAACGTCTAAGGAAGCCTGTGTATGAAAATGTTTGTATGAATTCTGACCAGAGCTACAAATCTGGTTGATGAAGTTTCCCAGGTGCATACTGATTTCCCAGTTTAAGGAAGAAATTGTATCTGAATTGAAGCATCTGTGTGTAATGGCTGGAAAACTAGCTGACAGAGTCCAGGTGAACACTTATATCCAAAGGCAAGGCAACAAAATACTTGACTCACAGTTGTTTGGTTGATAAGTGGAATTATGAGTAAAAGCAGAGAGAAATGCTTTTTACTCTTTTCCCGGAGTGAAGGAAACCTGAATGAGGAACTTGCTTTATCAACATTACTAAAGGTTGTGGATAAATACGTTGACCTGTTGACTTTCAAATCACATTAGGGTAATGATTGGGATGCTGTGTAGTTCACTGCTCCCCCATCTTCTGATGAAAAGACTACCAAATGCAAATTTCTCTAGGGAGACACATACTCTATTGCATTTTGGTCTTTTTCTTCCTGTAAATTAAATCCATCAGGGAATGCTGCAGGTAAAAGTTGGCAACAATTTGAACGATTTCAAGGAAATAAACGGAAACTTGCTGTGTAATCAGTGTTTTGGCAAATGATGAGGGAAATACTAATACTTGAAGAGTCAATTGTTCTTAAAAGCACATGCATGTTTGGTGAGAAATTTATTTAACTCAGAATTAAAGACTGAATTTAAGTTATAGAAATGTAAATCATCAACTAATTTCTAATTTCAAGTCCTTCCTACTTTAAATAGATAATATTTAGATAATGAAGAACCATATAAATTAATGATTTAAATAGCTGCTAATGGTTTAACCTTTCGAACATGATTGATTTTTGTTATTATTCCTTGTTTGGAACTGAGTTTGTTCTCACAAAAAGTTAAGTCATATTAGAAAATACATTTGTAGCCTTTTGTAACATTTCATGGTTGTTTGTAAGATATTTTTGCACAGGTATGTAGCTCTAATGTGATAACAGAAGAGTCCAATGATATTTTCTTTGAAATTCATCGTCCATGGATCCATTTGCAATAGATAAAACAACATAATTTCACCAAAATGGAACCCATCTGGCAAGAATTATTAGAAACATTAGACTTGTTCCAACTTGCAAATGTTCTCTTTGGACCAATTTCAACATGTTATTTACCCTTTTCTCAAAAAAATTAGCTACATTTTTTGGATAGTTTATGAGTATATACATAATGAATTGCTCCTATAAATATTGGAACATATATTATAGTATTTTTTTCAATTAATGATTTTATGAATATAATTTTAATTTTAATAATAACCAACCAAAGACTCTTAAAGCCCTAATATGCTAATGAAAAATAATCGAGATGGTAAAAGAATTGTACTCTTTGAATACTGTTAAAGAAGTTTCAGTGCAATTATATTTTTGTAAGTATAATGGATTTGTGAATAGACTCCTTAAATGTTAACAAAATGTATCATTAATTTCATGAGCTGGAGAGTTTCATTTTATGGATTTAGAATTAATATTATGGCTCTTACTAAATTCCTTCCATGCTTGAAATAAAAAAGGCCAGCTTTTATGTGGACTGTGATTTTAGAATACTGAAAAAGAAATAAAAGAATATAGGTTAGATTAAATGGAAAACAGATTAGGGAGTAACAAAAAATAATGTATGTATGTGCTGTATCATAAAATTGAAGAATTAATTTTTCTATTGAAATCAACATAACTGTCCAAGAATAAGCATTTTATCTTTTAAATAGCATTGACTTTGCTTAAAGTGCTAATGGATAATTATGGCTAATTTTTTTTTTTTTTTTTTAGAGTTCCTATGCTGTAGGAAATGTGCATGATACTCTAAGATCTGTTATTGCAGTAAATTATTAGAATCTAATTTATGATCTAGTTAAGGTGTTTGATATAATTAATTCCATCAATTCATTAATAAAATGTCTTTCTGTGTAGTGATTTTATCTGTTGAAATAAAATGAATTTGTTATATTAGAGAAATTGTGTGATATTTTATATCAGATTTCTTGTCCAGGAAGAAGAGATGAGAAAAGAAGACAAGAAGACATTTAAACAACTTGAAAAAAGAAAATAAAGGTGGCTCCTTGGCTCTTAGGCTAGCTCTCTTTTCTTTCCATTCTGCATACGAATCTGAATCAACTGATTTATTCCTGTGGTTGAGATTATAATCCATATCCTGATGGCATCTGATTTGTTGTGTTCAGACCAGACCTTTCTTCTGAACTTCATACCTCTGTCTCCATCAGCCAAATTGACATGTCCGCATGGCTGTCTCACCCAAAGATCAGGTCCAACCTGTGTAAAACAAAACCTGCCATTTTTTTTTTACACACCCACTCCAGCTCCACTTTGTCTTCTTGTGTTTTCTGACCCAATCATGACACTATATACCCAGCTCCCCAAAGACTTAAACTCTGGAGTTACCCTTGAGTCTTTCTCCTTATTTCACATATCCAATTAATTCCCACATATTATTGGTTCTAATTCCTAGATGTTTCTTGAACCAATTCACTTTTTTCCATCCCCCTGGTTCCTACTATCATATCACTCCCCTGGTTCACTGTAGCTTTGTAACTGGTCTCTCTACATGTTTTATTCTTCTCATCTAATCTAACTTTCATCCTTTAGCATGAGTGTCTTTTCAAAAACTCAAATTTTGCCATATTGCTCTTCTGCTTGAGATTCTTCAATGTCTCTGCACCGTTCTTTAGCTAATTCAAGATATTTCTTATGACATGAAAAGCTGTTTAATACCTGGCTGTGCTTACAGGATTTGTCCCTTGTAAATTCTCTCTCCTTTCAATCTTTGCTGTTAGATTTTAAGCATCATGAGGACAAGTATACTTGCATCACAGGTACTTGCAGTTTGTTTCATCAAATTATCCATCAAGGAAAGCTGAGTTGACAAAGTTTATCTTAGAGCCAGAATTTGAAGAGAGTTCTTTAAGGTTGTAAATTATAAGCTTTTTATATTATATTATATCACTTTTAGGAAGTAAGGTTTTAGCTATGCGGGAGACCAGTAAAGATGCATATTTGTTCAGGATCAGATAGACCTTGTTTTTTTTGAAGATTTTTAAGGGTACACACTTAGATAATTTGAACGGGCTCTATACATAGACTCCATTTGCGGTTCATGCAAAGTTATCTACTACTTTTTCACCAGGGAAGCATGGAGGAGCCAATGAATTGTAGCAGTCATTTTCACTTAGGAAAAGAGAAATCATTCTATTTCAAGTACAGAGCAATTCAATAACAAGGAATTAAAATCTTACGTAACCACTGAGAGATTGGAGAAGTGAAATTTAGGAATTCTCCGCTAGCCACCACCTGCAGTAGCAAAGTGAGTGATGGAAACGAAAACATCCAGAATCATTCATTAAAACCTATTGTTCTCTTCTACTGAAGCCCACACTGCTCTTCATCTCTGCAATAGATTCATTAATACTTTCTGCTTTTCTTCTGCTTCCCAAAATGCACTTGAGTGTTTCTCATTTGTGTAATATAACTCAAGTCATTTGGCAGGAATTTTGGAAAACTTATTTTTTACACTCCAACCCCTAATATTTAGGTGGGAGCATGTAGGGAGAATATGGTGCTTACTTGTTATCAGTCTGGCAATCTTGAAATTGCCAAAAATCATGTAATTTCTAGATTCTATCCTTCTCATGCCTCTTTGAGTTCTTCATGGTTGCAGTGATGCATGATGACAATATCCATTTGTTTTTCTTATTCTAACAAGGTCAATGTGTTAAAGGTGCTCTTTGAATTTTCCCCAGTAGTGTGAGATGGACTGATGAGCAAAGTATGAAAAAAAGACTATTTTTCCTTTGATGTGTTGAATGGCATAAAGGGAAAGGACAAAATTCGAAGAACCTAGATTTGAGCAAAGGCCTAAAAAGCACAGGAGCAGAATTAGCTTCCTGGGATAAGCAAAAAAGAAATAAAAATAATGTCTCAGGGAAAAAATAGTTTTTAAATTTTTCAGGTTGGTAAGAGAGAGATTAAATATTAAAAAATATGGCAGCAAAAGATGGAGTTTAGTTTTTCTAAATAAAAGAGAGACTTTGAACAGCCAACACCTAGATATCAGAAAATGCAAACATTTTCATGATTTTATCTCATGACATTAAACAATGATAAGGATGTTATTAGGGTTACTAAAGATCAATTTGAGAAAATTTATGAAAGTCTCATTTCTGTTAGACTATTGACCTTTTTCTGCCTTGGTATAGTGGGCAGATGTCCACAGACTTCCCATGTCCTCATGGATATGGAAAAGGTTATAGAAAATATAGAATTCAGGTTATGGAAAATCACATCATGTATTCTGTAACTCTAACATTTTCTTGCTAATTTGAGAATGTGTAATTGAATGGAAGTGAGTGCAAGTGACTAACCCTGAATCTACTGTCCTTTATAAAACCATCATGACAAGTTTCAACACAAACAAATAGCTTGCAAATCACCACATAGCTGATCATGACACAGGAGTGTGTTGTGACAATAAAATTAAGAAGTCCTGTATTATTTCCATGAAAAACAAAGTGGTGAAATAAAAAGTGAATAATTATGTTTTACTTATTTTTTTGCCCTTCTCATAGGAAATTGATGTAAAGTGTTAAAAAAAAAAAAAAAAAAAAAACTTAAGAAAGTACATATCTCTGTGTGTAGGTGTGTGTGTACACACACATATTTTTTTAAACTACAAACAAACAAAAACTCTCCCTCATGTACACTGCCACCCAATAGCACACATCATCTTGTGAATAGAATATCCAACCACTTAAATTGTTTATCAGTCATTTTCTATATTAGATACTATTCCTATCACTGTCCCTATAGAAGTAATTAACACTGGGCTGTGGGCAGAGGAATACACTCTGGAATGGGAAGAAAAATTTCTTTGAATGTATGCATTTTGAAAAACTTCATTGATGTATATAATCTCTTTTCCCTGCCCAGTTGATAATAGAAATAATAGATATCAAACTGATGCTTGCCATTTTGAATGTAAAAATATTTATAAATGATTAGTGCATTCATTTGGATAGAATAGACTATGATCTGCCTCTAAGCAGCATTTAAACCTGTGGAGGGTACATCCTGTGCAATCAATCCTGTTCTCTGAGATTAGCAAGTCAGAGTCTTTTTTAGAGAATGCAGTTGAGGAAGGAGAAACAAGAGGATTCAAGGAACAAACTGAGGATCAGGACTGCTGAGTACATTGTGTATATTATGTTGGCGCAAAATACCATTAGTCAAAATAGACCGACAATAATATCTGGATCTTATCAAATTTGACCACGTTGAGGAATGTAATAGTAGGATGTAGGGTAACAGGGGTTATGTAATTTTATATTCACTGAAGTAGGTAAGAAAATTTTGATGCTGAAATATTGCTTCTGCCTTTTTGTTCCAGACAAAGTAATTTACTGGAAATGAAAACTGTCTACTTGCCACAAAGACAACCTCATTTAAACCATTGCCTCAATAGTTTTTGTCAAAGGTATAAAAAGCCTCACAGATGGACGCATGTGGTATACTTAATAGCTTATGACCTCAAAAGCTCCAGAGGAGTTATACAAATCGGGTTTTCTCCAAGAGAAGGATTTTCGATTTACTTTCTCGTGTTTAGCTTAAGAATGTATAATTAAATGTACACATTACTTACCGGTGATGCCCTTTGTGATAATTATTTATTATTGTCAATAATATTCCAAGATAATGTGAAACAGATAATTATAGTCATGAGTATTAGACTGATTCTTGCTTAAAGAACAGGTCGCCAGCAGCTTTAATCGAGGGTGGGGATATAATTAGGATATACAAATAAAATTTTGGAACTATCAATATTTTGATGTGTTGCTACTTTTAGACAAAAGAGTTGAGCATATACATTGAGCAGTTTTGCTACTAGTGCTAATCATTTGTATTGATCTCTTCACTGGTTCTTATTGAATACACTTCTGGTCTACCAGCACATTTTAAGAGAGCTGTGTGACTGCCATTTTCACAGAATTATGTCATCCTCATGGAAACCTCATGGCTTTAAGCAAATTAACACCATTTCTTTGGTTTGGGTTCTGTTATACCCAAGGCCTGGGTCACTATCATCAGGTTCTTTTCCACCTACCCTCTTCCTCCCCAATTCTTCTCTCCACTGTCAGAGATTGGGGTGGGTGGAAGGACTGGTGAGGAGAATGGAATTCAAAGAGCAGGTATTATATCCCATAATTCATGGAAAGCCAGTGGTTCAATCAGCATCAGGCAAGAATTAAAGGCAATTAAGTCCAAGTGAAGCAGAATATTCAAAGGGAAATGGAGCTAAGTGTGAGCACTTGGGCAGGGACTGGATCAAACCAGGAACAGGTGAGAGGAGAGGAAGACAAAATAATGGCTGCACCAGTGGATGAATCATGCTGAGTGAAAAGTCCTGGACCAAGCTGGAAAATCTTAAGCATCTCCTTATTGTATATGCTTATGACACCAACAATCACTCTTTTTATTTAAAATCATCTTCAGACTCTCATAACTTTACAGAATAAAATATTTTATTCTAGCTATTGATTTTTTTATACTTTGGAATATCCAGTTGCTCCAAAATCTTGACAAAATTTGGTGTTGACAGTGTTTTAACTATTTTCTATTGCAGAGGGAATCTCATTGTGTTTTTGACTTGCATTTTTTTGATGACTAATGATGTTGGCACTCCTTCATATGCTTTACACACAATTCATATGTCTTCTTTAGAGAAATATTCATGTCTGTTGCCCTTTTTTGTTGGGTATGAGTGTGTTTCTGTTTGTTTTTTTATTGAACTCTTGTAGGTCATGAAAATTCTAGATTCCTATTGAATGATCTCGATCTGTTCTCTTAGACACGTGTATAGCAAATTATTTTCCCCAGACTCTGGTAGGAATTTTTAATTTTGATTGAGTTTAATTTATTATTTTTCCTTTTTAAACTCAAGGCTTTATGAGTCCTCCCTAAGAAATCTTTCCCTACCACAAGGAGGGTAAGATAAGTTTTATTTGCTCCCTGTTGTTTTTTTTCACATTTTTTCCTTCACATTTATATCTGTGATTCATCAAATTAATGCTTGTGTTTAAGTTTATTTACTTTTCACATTTTTATTCAATTCTTCTGTCACCAATCATTTTAAAGATCTTATTTTCCCACATTGAATAACCTTGGAAACTTTGTTATAAATCAGTTGACTGTACATATTTAAAACTATTTCTGAAGTCTTATTTCTATTTGCTCTATTTGTCTATTTGTGCCAATACCATGCTGACTTCAATATTGTACACCTTAAAACCTGGTAGCTATATCTGTCAAATTTGTTCTTCTTTTGCAAAATGGTTTAGGCTATTCTCAGGTCTGTGTATTTCCATATAAAGTTTAGAATAAGTTCAATTTCTATAGAAAAATATGCTGATATTATGACTGGGATTACATTGACTCTATTAGATCTATTTAGGGGAGAATAGACATCTTAGCAATATTAAGCTGTCTAATACACGATCATGGTATATGTCTTCATTTGTCTTATTTAACTTCTCTTAATAATATAGTTTTCAGTATAGCTGTTTCATATGTCTTTTGTTAAATTTATTAAGTATTTTGTTTTTTATATATAACAAATTTATTTTTAAAGAAGTTTTAGATTATGGAAGAGTTACATGGAAAATATAGGGGATTCCCATGTACCCAAACCCTCCCCCTCCCACATTTTCCCCTATTAATAACATCTTACATTAGTGTGGTACATTTGTTGTAACTGATGAACAAATATTGAAGCATTACTACTATCCAGGTCTATAGTTTACATTATGGTTTATACTTTGCACTATACAGTTTTATTGGTTTTTGATAAAATGTACAATGGCTTGTGTCTGTCATTGTAATATCATGCAGGACAATTCCAATGCCCTAAAAATGCCCTATGTTACACCTACTCTTCCCTCCTCATCCCCTCTGAACCTCTGATATCTTCATATCAATTTTAATAACCACTATCTTCCATTATTACTATCATAACCCTACTTTGGTCAATGGTTGCAGTCCCCCCTTATTTTGTTCATTTCTCAATCTTGAGGATTTTGGAATGATGATGCCTGCTCTGCTTCAGATTTTATGGGGGACTTAGAAGCTTATGGAGCAGATGGAAGGAACTGTTTTGTTTGTAGTTGTAGATACTCTTTGCTTTTTGAGATGGGGGCTGTCCATTATCATCATTTTAATTGTCTTGGGAAAGTCCAATGAACTGGAGAGTAATTTTGCCTGCAACTCTGCTGAGATTCAGAGCTCAACTGCCATATGAACAACCAGAAGTTTTAAGTCTCTGGGACATATATTTAACAGGTATAGTGCTAATTATATGTTCAAATAAAAGGGGTAGAAGAATCATATGTAGGAAAATTAAAAATGAATCTAATTCTGTTACATTGGGGAAATAGGTTATCATATATTCCAAGGTAGAGCCCACTGACATGGTGCTGATCTCGTGGGGTTGTGTGCCTTGCTGGTGGTGTCCAGATAACTCTAGAGCACTCAGGATCGCCCCTATTTGAGGCTTTGTTTACTGTGATAGTTAGTGAGATCCGCCGGAGACATACATAAGAGTGACATCTGGAATGACCTCTGACTCACTTTGAAATCTCTTAGCCTTAAAAACTCTTTTATATTGAATGTTTCCCGCTTCTGGTCAAGGTCTTTTTCCAAATGCATCACTTGTTGGCCCTTGGTATCAATCCCTTGGTTCTAGGGAGACCCATGCCCAGGAGTCACGGCCCATGCCAGGGGTGGGAGTGGGGGGGAAGGTAGTGAAATTATTTGCTGAGTTTGGCTTAGAGAAAGGCCACATTTGAATAACAAAGAGGTTGTCAGGAGGTAGCTCTTAGGATAGATATTATTAGACTAACTTTCAATTTTATAAGAATAAGGTTCATGAGTATAAGCTTTAATATTGTATTCTTGGCGTATGGCTCTGTTTTCTTTAACTAGCCCCTGCCTATATACTCTAGAGAGTCTTGCCACTCTATTTGAGAATGTAGCAAGCCTCCCCAGGGTGGGCGTTTGATATTGTGTTGGTTATTGTCTAGGTCTCCACCCAGTGAGATAACACCCTATGACCACTTGAATTCATTCAAATTCCTTAGAGATATGCCCCAGCTGCATCCTTCCCCACATATCCCCCACCACCTACATCCTGCAACAGTGACCCTCCCCTGCCACAATTGTATACTCAACCACAGTCCCCAACCTCTCAAGAATTCGCCTGTTCTTTCCTCCAGCCTTCCCCCCAGCTCTATGGATAGCCCCACCTCCCTCCCAATCCCCTCACATTCACACTCCAGCATCGTTCATCCCACTCACATACCGCTCCACCACCAAGTATTTTGTTTTTTGATACTATTAAAATTGGAATTTTTTTTTAATGTTATATCGCAAGTAGCCATTGATTTTCTACAATTGGTTTTTATTTTTTAACCTTGAAATGTTTACTTATTACTTCTAGCAATGTTTCATAGCTTCCTTAAAATTTTCTATGTTAAAAGTCTGTTCTTTGTGAATAAAGATAATTTTCTTTCTTTCTGCCAAATCTTAATGCCATTTATTTCATTTTCTTCCATTATTGCACTTGTTAGGACTTTCAGTAAAATAGTGAATAACAGTGATGATAGCAGACAATTTTGATTTGTTCCTGACTTCTAGGAATGAGTGGAGTGGAAATGTTTAATTCTTGACCTGTAAATATGATTTAGCTATAGGATTATTATTATTATTATTATTATTATTATTATTGAGGTACTGGGGACTGGGGACAGGACCCAGGACCTCGTATGTGGGAAGCTGGTGCTCAACCACTGAGCCACATTGGCTTCCCTGAGTTGGTCTTTTTTTTGTTTGTGTCGCTTGCTGTTTGTTTTTATTATTTCAGGAGGCATCAAGAACTGAACCTGGATCCTCCCATGTGGGGGGGGGGGCAGGAGCTCAACCACTTGAGCCACATGTCCTTCACCTGTAGCATTTTTATAGATGGCTTTTTATCAAATTAAGGAAGCTTGTAGATAGCTTTTATCAAATTAAGTAGTTTACAGAGCATTTCTAAAAATTATCTTTTTGATGATGAATGGATTTGATTTTATCAAATATGTCTGCTTCTATTGAGATGCATGTTTTCTCCTTTATTTTGTTAACATTATGTATTGATTCAACTTAATGCTAAACCAACCTTATATTTCTAGAATAAACTTCATGTAGTCGTGATGTATAATCTTTTTTATGTATTTCTCAAATCACTTCGCTAAGATTTTGTTGAAAAATTTTGAATCTATGTTCATATGAAATATTAGTCCATATATATTTTTTTCTTAGAAAAACATGTTGGTTAGTGCGTCCTTCTCTTATATTTTATGAATGAATTTGCATATCTTTCTTAAATCTTTAATAGAATTCAATTCTAAATTTAGATTGAAATAATCTGGACAGAATTTTCTTTGTAGGAGGAATTTTTGTTTTAAATAATAAATTCAATTTCTATAGTAAATATTTTGCTGTTAATACTGTTTCTTTCTTCTTGGGTCTGTTTTGATATGTTGTGTCTTTCAAGATGTTTGTTCCTTTCTTCTAAGTTGTTGAATATTTTGCCAATAAATTGATTATAATATTCTCTTTTTCTTTTAATTCCTATTTGATGTGTATTGATATATTTCATTGCTAATGTTGTAATTAGGTTTCTTTCTCCTTTTTCATTGAACATTTTTGCCAGAGATATATCAATTTCGTTAATTATTTAAAAAACCCACAATTTTCAGCTTTGCTGATTTTTTCTATTGCTTTTCTATTTTCTTTTTCATTGTTATTTTCCATTATCTTTATTATTGGCCTCCTATTTACTTTGGGTGCAATTAAAATTTTTTGCATCTCAAGGTTGAAACTTAGATCAATTACTTTGGAGCTTTCTTCTTTTCTACATAAGCATTTATATATATATTTCTTTCTAAATCCTTTACAGCTACATTCTCCTTTTAAATTTTGATATACAGTATTTTCACGATTATTCTGTTACATTATTCCTTTTTGCCTTTTGATTTGTTCTTTGATCTATGGGCTATCTGGGAATATATTATTCAACCTTTAAATATTTGGAACAATTCTAGACATATTATTGCTGTTGATTTCTATTGTAATCCCTTAATTGCCAGCAAACATTCTGTATAATTTTAGTTGTTTACACTGTATATTGGGGAACTAAAAATAGAGATCACTGAGGTATGGGCAGAAAACAAGGTGGGATCACTAAAATGGTGCCAGTTTACTCATTTCAGAAAATATTCGGGGTGTAGCACATAGAAAGGTAACACAGGTAGAGTCCTCAGAATTTTCTAGGTAAGGAGACAAAACTTAAAGTTAAGGGGTAAAAAGAAGGTTAGAATTTGCAGGTCAAACTACAGGAGAGAAGAGAGCTACAATCATTGAAGTGCTGATCACCATGTGTGTCAAGAAAATACCCAAGCTTGGGGGAAAAGCTACCTTAAAGAATTAGAGGTACAGGATCCAGAGAACACACAGGGCTGATAAGTGTAATATATCTAGTAGCCAGACTGAAAAACTTCATAATTCATAGGGATTAAGAAGAGTACCCAGAAGATTTTTTTCATCAGTAGTGAGGAATAATTAGTCCTAAATAAAAATCTGCTCTGGTTTTCTCCAACAAATTTAAAAATCAAGACTTGAAAGGATTACACTGCTTTCAAATAACTTAACTACACTGCACAGTACAGTTCAAAAATATTTATAGGTTTACAAAATATAAGCAAGACCAGACAGAGAAAATTTACAAAGTCAGTCATCTTATCAAAAACGATCAGGGAGCAGGTGTAGTTCAGTTGGTTGAGTGCCTGCTTCCCATGTACCATTCCCAGGTTCAATCCCTGGTACCTCCTAAAAAAAAAAATCAGGCATTAGAAAAAACCAAAAACTAATATCCATAATAAGAATAAAAATACATTTAAACTGAACCATAATTGAATCAGCAGACAAGGACATTAAAGCACTTACTGTAACTGTTACATATATTTAAAAATTAAGTAGAGATATAGTAGGCATAAAAAATAATTCAAATCAAACTTCTGGAGATAAAAATTACAGTGATTCAGATGAAAACTATACTGGGCAGTATTAATGGCAGATTACGAGTTGCAGAAGTAAAGATTAGTGAACTTGATCTTCATGCTCTTTTTCAATTATTTTATTTTCTCCCCACTACCTTTTTCTTTTCTCAACCCCATCCCACCATCTAAACAATGTTTACAATCTGCTTATAAATGCAAATGTATATTTGAATATGTCTGTTTGTGTGTATTTGTTTAGGGCATCTGTCAATTGAGAAAACATCATGAAAATTCCTCCGATTCATCAATTATATATACAATTCATTCTTTTTAATAACTTCATAATATACCGTGGCTGTATTGCAATTTATTCTACCATTACCTTAATGATGGCTATTAAAAATGTTTCCAGGTTTGGGGCCACTTCAAATATCTTTTTTTCACATATCCTTCTATACAGCTGCTTTTTTCACCACAGAAAACAAATCCCAAAAGTGTGTTGCTGGTTTGAATTACATATTTATGTTAAATTTTACCACCAATTATCAGATTGTTTTCCAAAATTATTTGATAATAATTTGTGATTGACAAATTTCCATCAGCAATGTGAAATGGTGCCAGTATTCCTATTATCACCAGAACTGAATGCTGGCAATTTAAAAATATTTTTGCAAAGTAATTCACATAGAAAAATTTGCAAATCATAAATGTTTAGATTGGTAAAGTTTAACAATATGATCACACCATATATCTAGCCCCTAGATAAAGAAATAGAATATTGAAAGCATTACAGAACTTCCCTCAAAGGAGGTTACTATTCTTACTTCTACCAACAGATTCATGTTACCTGTTTATTTACTTCGTATAAAAGGAATAATGTAGTATGTACTCCATTATCTTTGACTTCTTACACTCATCATGTTTCTGAGATGCATTCTTACTGTTGCTTAAAGTGACAGTTTATTCCTTCTAATTACTCTATACTACTCTATTGTATGACTATATTAAAATTGATATGTCAATCTACTGTTAAGGTATGTTTGGGTTGTATCCCCCACCCCTTTAGCTGCACAAATAGTGCAGCAATGAGCATTCTTGCACATGTGTTTTGATGAACATATGCATGCATTGTTCTTGGTCATAAGGTAGATCTATTCAGCTCCTGGCATTGCCAAACAATTTTCTGAAGTGGCTTTACCAATGTGTACTACCACTAGTGGTTCAAGATGATTCCAGCTGCTCTATATCCTCACCAACACTGGTATTTTCTTCCATTGTCTTTTGAGCTATTTGGTGGTGTATGGTTTTATCAAACCATGTCAATTTGCATTTCCTTCATCTTTTGTAGTGAATTTCATTGTGAATAAGTAAAAGAATTCTCATAGCATCAACAATTTTGTTGAGATGCTGACTCTTTTATTAGCTCCTGTTAAAATAACAACAGTATTTAAAAAGGATAGTCCTTTGTAATATTTCAGAGTACTTCTCTTATTAACTCTCTCAGAAATAATTTATTGAAATGGTATGATTAATTAGTTGGCTTAATTATCTTAATATTTGTTTACCTTTAATCTTGAAAGCTTTGCAAATATCATTTGACTGAGTTTTGGAATTAAAAAAGTTGAAAGAAATTATATGTTCCTTGTATTTTTCAGGTTTTCTCTCAAGCAGTAAAGGGACTTTTATATAGCCTTTTTGTTAATCTATGTTTTTTCCTTGAAATCGAAACTTTATTGTTGTTTTTGTTTCATATGATATATCTTACTTCTTAATTTCCTGAGGCATTTCCTCCTTCCTTTCCATGGTATCTATTGTTTAGTTTTACATTTATTATTTGTTGAATTGATCTAACTTTTATATGTGAGATCTTCTTTCTTGACAAGCAAAGATTGATATTCCATGATAACATTGCATATTAAAGCAACATATCTGAAGGCACTTTCATTTGCAAAATGTTTAATTATTCCCATTTCTCAATTCTTATTAAAGTGAACAGCTTGATGTTTTCCCAAGTGTTTTTGCAACTCTTGCAATAAAGCCAGTCCAATGTGGATCATTATTCTTCTAATTTCCATATCTTCAGATTTATGACTTGATTCTCTGATGTTTATCATATGTACAGTAATAAATATAAAGCTTCTCAAGAAAAAGATTTTAAGTAATTTAAGTTTTCCACTTTCTTAATGTATCATCCAAAGATGGAAATTAGTACTAAATTAAAATATAGAAATATTTTTCTAAAATTTTGGCTGGAAGCCAGATATTCTGGTTGAAATTATATTAGCACTGTCTGCATGAAATTAGACAAAAAAAGATTGGCTCTTTCCTAGTCTTGTTTTATCCTTATTATACTTTTTTCAAATATTGATAAGAAAATTTGATATAATATTTAAATAGAGTTCATTTCAGGACTATTGTCTATTTTCAAATTCTAGAGCTTAAGTTTATAGTAAATTAATAAAACACATTTAGGAGAAATACTTTAATATTAGTTGATCATGATTAAAGTTTCATTGTCTTAATCTCTATATTCTCTAAAATATTGTTTTCTTACATCAGTAGGAAAATGATACTTTGCAACAGATGGATTCTAAATTTAGATTGTAATGGGCCTCCACTTTCAGTATTTTAAAAATTATATTCAATATGTCATTAAGTCCTAAAGTTTAGATTATCTTTAAGTAAATAATAGTACTAAAACGTTAATGGTGTATGGCTGATTACATGTACAGTCAGTTAAGGAGATTATCTTCTGCAGTGAGAGAGTCTGATCAAATCAGTTGAAGGCTTTAAAGGGAGAACCCATGATTTCAGTAGTCAGAAGGAAGAATTTCCATCTCTTCTTCAGCCAGCCAAATTCTCTTGGAGAATTCATCAAATTCACTTCTATTTTCAATTTCTTCTCTGTCCAGTTTAGACATTGTGGCCTATCACTCAAATAACTATTTAAACACTAGACTAAACTTTCTAGCGTTCTTCCTCTTCTGTTGCATTCACTGAGCAAGAGTCCCAAACTGGATCAAATCACCATCTCTCTTCTCCGCTTCTACCTTGAGGTCTGGAATGATGCTCCAGAAACTACACCAGTTGCAACCAACTTTTGCGTACAACATTAAATGGCCCCTCAAAATTTTCACTCAAAAAATTGTTTACTCTCTCATTCTCCATGCATTCACGCTCCTCATCTAAAATCTGCCTCTCTCCCTACTTCCACTAACAGAATGAAGAATCAGATGTCTTTGCATCCAGCTTTAAAAAAGCCATCAAAAAGAAAGGCACTCGGAGGCAGATGTGGCTCAAGCAGTTGAGCGCCTACTTCTCACATGGGAGGTCCCAGGTTCAGTACTGCTGCCTCCTAAAAACAAAAAAACAAACAACAAGCAAACAGACAAAGAAACCAACTCAGGGGAACCGATGTGGCTCAGTGATTGAGCGCCTGATCCCTGCCTTACGAAGTCTGGGATTCAAAAAAAAAGAAAGAAAAGAAAAGAAATTCACTTAAACAGTAAACAGGGCTTCTGTTGTGAGAGGCACACAAGCAGAGTGCCTCTATTGGTCTTCATGCAGAATCAACATCAAGAGATTTCAGAAGGATGAATTTTGTAGCTAGAGCAGCTGTTGATCATTGGTACTAGCACCCAAAATAAAATAAAATAAAATAAAAAATAAAATAATAAAATAAAATAAAATAAAATAAAATAAAAAATAAAAAAATAAAAATCACCCAATACCCTCTGCTAGTCAAAAATACCTGCATTTGCTCATTTCCTTCAATCATCTATTAAATGAAAATACAATAACTTAAGACATGTGAAGTATGTGACATTTCTCTCCAGCTTCCTAAGAATAGTCCTTGTACCTGTGTTCTGGATTCCATTCCCTGCAAATTCTATTTGGTTCTTCCAAAAACAAAAGAACCGTTTGTTCCTTCCCTCTCTACTAGTTCAAACAAACACTCCTTAGTCGATATTATACTTACTTTTCTCTTTCCTTCAGAGCTAAGTTGTTTTTTTTTTTTTTTTGCGAATCTTATATGTGTTGGATAATAGTAATATTCATAGGGATGATTAAAATGGGTTAGGAATTAAACACAGATGGACAGAAAACTTTTGAGTGTTCTAGCAAAGCAGAAACAGGAAATGGATTTCCTGCTGCATATTGTTCCCAGCTAATTTCTTAGCAATAATATAAGTAATAATTTTGTTACATCCCTCTATCATGAATATGCAAAATTTAGGTAATAAAATTTTCAAAAGCCCAATGTTGAATTTACTGATGATATCATATGCAATTTAATTACCATATTGTTTTTGTTGTGTTTTTTGCCATATTAAAGGGAGGGCAATAGAGTTGGAAATCAGTTATATTGTATTATTAAGGAAAAAAATCGTTGTGTATGTTATCTTTGAATCAGGTTTAAACCAGAGTATTTCCTGGCATCCCATTTTTTGGAGGATGTCAAATGAAACAGTACAAATTTTCCTGCCTTTTTGAAGACAAATGCTTCTCTCCTTCCCTCTGCAATTCCAAAGTCCTAAATTACCATACTTGTTAAGATAAGGGAACCTGGTATCTATAACAAATGTGTATCTTCTTTCTTCCCTTTCATTCATTGCTCAGCCCTCTGTAATCTGGTATCTTCCAAAGAATTCGTTAAAACTGAACTCGAAGGGGTTTTCCCTGCCCTTTCTATTGCTAAATTCAAGGGTTTCTTTAATTTCATATCTTGCTGGTCATGTTTCAAACATTTGGCATTGTTGGTCACACTTGCTTTCTTGAAAACCTCCCTCCTTGGCTTGCATGCCACCACACGATTTCCTTCTGCTTGGCTGGCAACTCTGTCTTAGTCCTTCAAAGCTCCTCTTTTTCTACCTATTCATGTTGTATCATTCCATCCCCCCTCTTTATCAGTTTTGTTTTTTTGACTGCAGTAGTGAAACACTTTCGTTTAGCTTTACTCAGGTCTCTGCTCAATGATTTGTTTCAAAAACGTAAAAAATGGAGAGAGAGGATAGGAAGAAAATGCTGCTGCTTTCTTTTTTTTTTTTTTTTTGTCTAAAATTTTCTTTATTTCTCCTTTACTCTTTTTTTTTCTGTTTCCTTTATTGCAAGGGTTACCCTAGAAATTACAATACTTCTGCTTAACCTACCAAAGTCTAACACTATTCAATACCTTTACCTTCTTCTTAGGAATTACAAGAATCTTAAGACATCTTGTATCCACGTAGCCCTATCTTGATGTACATGGGATGCTGCTGTGATTTTAAATTTACCTTGTTTCTTTAAAACCCTACAAACTATTATTGTTGTTGTTGTTATGCAGGGTCAGCGTTCATTTTTATTTCCAATATATTTGCCATGTATTTGCTGTTCATTCTTGCATTTCAGATATGATCATTCTTTTGCTTCCTGAAATACATTCTTTATTCTGGTAATGAAATTTCTTGTTTTGCTTTTGTTTCTAACCTAAAAAATGCCCTTATTTCCTCTTCATTATTGAGGAAATTTTGCTAAGCAGTTGTTTTCTCTTATAAAATTGAAGATATCCCACTGTTTTCTGACTTCCACTATTGAAGTGGGAGTCAACTGCCACTCCTTAAAAATATCCTATTTTTTTCCTCTCCCCTCTGGATGCTATTAAAAGCCTCTCTTTTACTTTTGCATTCTTTCATTTCTCTGTGATGTGACTAAATGAAGATTTTTTAATTATCCTACTTGGGATTTTTTGGACATCTGAAATTTATATTCTTCCTTTGTTTTTAAAATTTTAGCTATTTTCTTTTCACATATTAATTTTCCTCAGATTCTGTCATCAACTTCTAAGACATTAGTTAGACATATTTTATAACTTTTCACACTTTTCTTCACTTCTTTTAAATCCTTATTTATTTCCAAACCAATTGTTTCTGTGATGCACTTTTGGACAATTTTTTTCTGCTCTATTTTCCATAGCATAATTCTCTCTTCAGCTCTGTCAAGTCTGTGTTAAACTCATGTATTGAGTTTTAATTTCAATTACTGTATTTAACATTTCTTTATTTTATATGTGTTAGATAATATATAGCTTCCTAATTCCTACAGATATTTTTAATATTATTTTTCATATCTTTATGTATCTATTTAGCATACTTATTTAAGAATCTGCATCTCATAAGCCTAAAAGCAGCCATCTCTGCAGGCTCATTCTTCAGTGTGTTCAGTTACATTTTTACTGTAAACAGTTAATTTTTCTTGGAGAATTGTTTGTAGGGTACTTTTGTGGCCTAGAATGAATGTGGACTTATCCAAAAAGACTTATCCATTTGATTCCACCCATTTTCTTGGGCATTACCAGTCTGAAACCACCTCACATTCACAGTTTGAGATGTGTTGGGACTATGCACTGGGCTCTGGTAGGTACAACTTCTCAATCTTTTTTTTTTCTTTCTCCTACACTATACAGTTCCATGGAAATTTTTCCTGCAATTCTTTAGGGCTGTGTGGGGTTATTTCTGGTTCTTTCCTTCACTGAAATGTAGCTTGGTTTCAAAACCATTTTGGGTCATATCTTCACATCCTGTAAGGTTGAAAACCAAAGCTTGGGTTCACCAAGTTGAGTAAATGATCTCAGGGTAAAAGAAGTTTCAGTGGTCTGCCCCCTGATCAGGGTTCCTGCACAGATTTTGGTCTGATAATTACAATTTGTCAACTCTTCCATGAATTCAGATATATGTATTTATATTGTAAACTTAATCCTTAGTTGTTTTCAGTGGGAGGATTGGTCTGGGTACATAACTTCTTATCTTATTGAAAATAGAATTTCTCCACCTGTTCATTCATTCACCCTGTACTTACAGAGTCACTCTATAGCCATGACTCTCTGCTAGGTACTTAGAATTTGACAGTGAATGAAGTTGACAATACTCTTACCCCATTAAGATTATCGTGTCTTAAATGTTATTGCTTACTTTCAAAAAATTTATCATAAGGGAATAATCATATCTGTGTACAGAGATTGATAAAGATTATGTCCATTGCTGCAATCTTAGTAATAGTAGAATGTTTAAAAAGTATCCTATAAGTTCAAAGGGACTGGTGCAATATATTGTGGTACACTGATAAAATGGGTTATTATACAGGCATTTAAAATTCTACTGTAAAAATTAATGATTTGAGATATGTATATAATTTATTATTAAAAGGCAATGAAAACTAAAAGAAACAAAAAATTAAAATTAAAAAAAAGGTAATGAAAGCTATTTTCAAATCATACAATCCAAATTCTATTTAGAAGAATAATATATAGATCAACATAGAAAAATACCACAATTGTAACTCCAAGTATTAAAAGTGGTTAGCTTTGTGCTAATGTTCATCCTTCTTTGTTTTTCCTCTATATTTTATCATTTTTCCCTGCATATATTTGTCTTATGTATTTAAAGAAAAACAAAATGCCATATTTTAAAATGTTGGTATACTATCCTAAGTGCCCTCTCTCACCCATTATCAACTATATTCTGCTTAATCTGAATTTCTATTTCCAGTTTACACCTCCAAGTTTAGCTCCAGTACTACATATTCAACAGGCTGTTGGATATCTTCTTTTG
Source organism: Tolypeutes matacus (assembly GCA_026826555.1). Classification (NCBI taxonomy): domain Eukaryota; kingdom Metazoa; phylum Chordata; class Mammalia; order Cingulata; family Chlamyphoridae; genus Tolypeutes; species Tolypeutes matacus. The sequence continues at coordinate 30,419,244 of JAKSZT010054458.1, forward strand.
ATAATTTCACAAATAACTTGACATCAAAATGTCTAAAACTAAAATGTTTGTTTATTCTCATCCTAATCTTTTCCTTCTCAAGTTTCTCTCCTACCTTAACAAATTGCATTATTATGCAGCTGGTTTTCCAATTCATAAATATGTACTTTGTCCTTGACTTCACTGTTTTCTTAACCCCTACTTCAGTTAGTTAGCATGCCCTGCTTATTAATTCCTTGTTTCTCTTGAATATCTCTAGTTCTTTCCCTTCCACTGCCATAAGAACTTAACTTGAGACCTTATCAGTTCTATCTACGTTACATCAGTGGTTTCCTAATTGCTCAGAGATTCTGCTATGAAACACCAATTGGGTCATGCTACACACTTAAGTAAAATTGATTCAAAGCTTTTTCAAGCTATGGGGTAACCTTTGCTCCTGCTTACATACCCATTATAATCTGTGGCTGCTGCCTTGCCTTGTTTTCCATTCTTCAGCCATCCTGAAACAAATACTGGCCCATGAACCTGCTTTATTCTTACTCCTTCCCCACTTCCTTGGCCTGTACAATTTCTACATTTGTTTTAGGACTCAGCTCAGGCATCACTTTCTTCAGAATTTTCTGATTATGCACAGTCCATGTTGTTTGAGCAACCTATGTGCCCCTATCCTATTCAGTGCACATTTTATCCTCATCTTTATTACAGTCTCATCTGATTGCTTTCGTTTATTTCTTTCTCACACTAGGATATTAATATCTTTTGAAGATACAGTCCATGTCTAGCTGCCTTTGCCTAGTACATACATGGGGCTTTGGGTAAATGAGGGAAATCTGTATGAAGTGAACTTAAAAATGTAATACTGGCATGGAAGTTAGTGTAGTTTGGTTTGGATAATGGATGAATGGGTTCGGTTGGAAATAATACTAGAAAGAGAATTAGGGGTCTGTTTTTTGAAATATTGAGTGTAGACTTCTGCATGAAGAAGATGACATACCATTGGTGAACAATGCGGATGGGGTGGGTAAGGAGGTGGTAAAGGATTTTAAACCTTGCAAGATGTTCAGGAATGTTACAGAGTTGTTTCTGATATCAAGAATTGGGTTAAACGATATGATCTTCAAGGTTACCTCCTGGTGTAAGATTGCGTGAGGTTTATGTAATTTAAGGGGCCTCTTCAAGAAAAAGAATCTAGAATTACAGATTCAAAAGTCAGCACAGAAGTGAACATTTAAGAAGAATGAGACATGAAGTCATATGAAAATTTCATCTTAAAAAAATCATCTTAAAAACTCACATTTGCCATAAATTTTACAAAATTCAGAAAAATAACTTGAAGTTTTATTATCTGTCATGTAGCTCTACTATTTCCTAATACTCTAGTTGCTATTAATATGCCAATGATTTTGTAATAATTTGAATTGAAAGAACAGAAACCTTAGATCATCTTTCTATCAGTATAGTGGATTGAAATATTTTTATTATCAATAGTTTAGAAATGTTTCTTTCAGCATTGTATCTTGTTTTTAATAATTCAATGTAAATTTTAGGATTGTTTTCATATTTTGGTAAACTTCTATTAAGTTTCTTCAAACATAATAAGCTGTGCTATTTCAGAGTATTTCAAATTTTCTTATGAATTGGCTAATTTTCAATACCTTTTAACCTGATGATAGTCATAAAATCAATTTATAATTAGGGTGTTCCTTGTGGGGATGTATTGTGAGATTTATGTTATCTTCATCAATGTTATTTTTTCATGTCAAGTCCTCTTGGGCCAGTATCAAAAATGTCTATGGCCACTATAACACCACCTGTAATGAGGAGAACTATGTTGGGGGGAGGGGTATTTGGAAGAGAAAAAGACAGAAGTCTAAACTGGGTGATGTTAAAGTATCTTATTTTATCATGTGAATACATTTCTAGGGCCCTTACAGGTGAAGGCCCTGCCGCTCAAGGTGCATTGATGTCATGGTAAGTTTCTCCTATATGCATGCATGGTAAGGACTGAGGTAGGGTGTGCAATGATGAGAGATTAAGAATAATTCCACTATATAAATAAGAATTTAATATGAGGAAGCTGCAATGTAAAATAATGGAGAGGAAAGATATAGGAGACTGTGGTTGGATCAAATAGACTTAGAAATGTAGGTGACATGAAGATTAAAAGAATACAAATTACATTCATTTGGTCATTCATTCATTCATTCATTCAAAGGTTTATTGAATTCTTAGAATGTACTAGCCTGGGCTAGACTCTGAAGTTACTAAAGATAAATATGACACAGTTCTTGCTGCCACGAAATGCAAGCCTATTATGAAGTCAAGGCCTGAAAGATTATGATATCATGATATGCTGTGACACAGAATGGCAAAACAATAAATCCCAACTACAACCACTGAGGAAGGAGCAGATTATGAAGAAAAGGGGTGAAGTTCTGGCATCATCAGGGAGTGGTCGAGTGTGAACTTGTCAGATAGGTAGGATGTAAAGAGATAGCCGTAAGTGAGAAGGTAGGTCCAAGGCTGAGATCAGAAAGAATCCATATGGCCCCAGAATAATATCTGAAGCTTCAGTGAAAGTACCAGCCTGATCATATCATGGATAAAAATTCACTTATAAAGAGGGCAAAGAAGGGTGTAATGGAATACTAGTTTGAATTTCTTAATAGTTTATGAACCACATTAAATTTAGATTATGACATGAGCCTATTTCTAGTTTTAAATTTTTTGTTTTGTTTTGTTTTAGGACATCTTTAATGCAAGTTTTCCCTGACGTGACAATCGTTATGTGCTTTGTTTCAGAAGTTGTTCTTGCAAGAAAAAAGGGACAAATTAAAACAGTAGTGAATAATAGGATAAAGAAAAGGACATTAAAAGTAGTGAAAGTGTAAGAAATAAAACTAGTTAAGAAGATATCAGGAAGAGTATAATAAGAACATGCTCAGTCAGGACTTAAAGGCACAAGAATTTTTCTTAAAAGGAAAATAGATGAGCCATTATAGTATATTTCATAAAATAACATAATGGTGTTTCTTTAAAGCTTTTCAAATGGAGCAATTATATTGTTTTCATGCCTAATACCCCTTCGTTTTCCCTTTTTTAAAAAAACAAATCAATTTTGATACATATTAATAAAGCATAAATGCATCCTAAGTGTGCAATCAATGGTATTCAGTGTAATCACATATTTGTACATTCATTACTTCAGTCATTCTTAGAGCATTTTCATAATTCCAATAATAATAATAAACAACAAACAAAACTCATCACCTCTCATTCTCTCTATGCTTACATTGCCATAAATAGCGGCTATTCTTTTTCCTTCTTTCTAGTATATTTGTATTTATATTTTGTAAAAACAGTCTTATATATGCAATATCACCCATATTTGTGATTGGCATGAGGTTTCACTATGTTATACTGTCCCATGCTAAATATTTTGGTTTTCCTCTAGTAATATACTTGTCCTTAGACTTTCCATTTCAACCACTGTCATACCCTTATAATAGCTCTGCTAGTTACAAACACCATGATGTGCTTTCAACATATCTATTCATTGCCAAAAACTTACAACCTTTTTTCCCCAATTCTTCACAGATTAACCCTCAGTTTTCCATTCTCTAGCCTCCTTCTATTTTCTGGTGGCCTATGTTCTAACTATTAACTCCATGAGTTTACACAATATATTTAGTTCATAATAGTCAACATAGAGTATTTGTCCTTTTGTATCTGGCTTGTTCACTCAAAACAATGTCCTCAAGGTTCATCCATGTTGTCATATGCATCACGACTTCATTTCTTCTCACTGCTGTATAATATTCCATCATGTGTATACACCACAAATTGTTTATGTATTTATCAGTTGATGGACATCTGCTTTGTTTCCAACTTTTGGCAATTGTGTATAATAACTCTATGAACATTGGTATGCAGATGTCTGTTTGTCTCTGCTCTCAGTTCTTTTGGGTGTATATTTAGAAATGGTATTGCTGGGTCACATGGCAAGTCTATACTCAACTTCCTTAGGAACTGCCAAGCAGTCTTCCACAGTGGCTGTACCATTCTAGATTCCCACCAAGTGTAAATAAGCATTCCTATCTCTCCACATCTTCTCTAACATTTACCGTTTTCCAACTTTTTAATAGTGGCCAGTCTAATAGGCATGAAAAGATTACTCATTGTAGTTTTGATTTGCATTCCGCTAATCACTAGTGATGTTGAACATTTTTCATGTGATTCTTCACCATTTATATTTCTTCTTTGGACAGTTGTCTTTATAAGTCTTTTGCCCATTTTTTAATTGGGTAGTTTGTCTTTTTATTGTTGAATTGTATTATCTCTTTGTATTTCATGGATATTAAACCCTTATAGGATATGTGATTTCCAAATATTTTCTCCCATTGAGTTGGCTGCCTTTTCACCCTTTTTGACAAAGTCCTTTGAGGTGCAAAAGTGTTTAATTTTGAGGAGATCCCATTTATCTATTTTTTTTTTCTTTTGTTGTTCATGCTTTGGGTGTAAGGTTTAAGAAACTACTGCCTACCACAAGATCTTGAAAATGCTTTCCTACATTTTCTTCTAGGAATTTTATGCTTGTTGCGTTTATATTTAGGTCATTGAACTACTTTGAGTTAATTTTTTATAAGGTGTGTGTTAGGGGTCCCCTTTCTTTCTTTTGGAGATGCATATCCAGTTCTCCCAGTACCATTTGTTGAATAGAGTGTTTTAGCCCAGTTGGGAAGGTTTGACTGCCTTTTCAAAAATCACTTGACTGTAGATGTGAGGGTCTATTTCTTTTTTTTAGAATCAATTTTTTTTATTATTAAAGGAGCTTTAGATTACATAAATGTTACATAAAAATTATAAGGGATTCCCATATGGCCTACTCCTTCCCTCTCCCACTCTTTTCCACATTAACATCTTTCTTTAGTGTGGTACATTTTTTTAAATTGATGAACACATATTAAAGCATTGCTACTAAACATGGACTACAGTTTACATTATAGTTTACACTCTGTCCTGCACAATTTTGTAGGTTATGACAAAATATAAATTGGCCTGTATCCGAGAGGGTCTATTTCTGAGTTCTCAATTCAGTTCCATTGGTCAATGTATCTTTATGCCAGTACCATACTGTTTTTACCATTGTGACTAAGTAATATGCTTTAAAGTCCAAAAGTAGAGTCCTCTAACTTCGTTTTTCTTTTTTCAGATTTTTTTGGCTATTTAGGGTCAATTATCCTACCAAATAAAATTTGCTAATTGGCATTTCTATTTCTGCAAAAAAAAGCTGTTGGGGTTTTTATTGGGATTGTGTTGACTCTGTAAATCAGTTTGGGTAGAATTGACATCTTAATGATATTTAGTCTTCCAATCCATGAACATGGAATGATCTTCCATTTATTTAAGTCTTCTTCAGTTTCTTTTAGCAATGTTTTAGAGTTTTCTGAATATACATCCTTATGTCTTTGGTTAAGTTTATTCTCAAATATTTGATTGTTTTAGTTGCTATTATAAATGGAATTTTTTTTTCTGATTTCCTCCTCAGATTGCACATCGTAGTATATAGAAATCTTATTGATTTTTGTGTATTAATCTTGTATCCCACTACTTTGCTGAACTTGCCTATTAGTTCTAGTAGCTTTGATGTGGATTTTTAAGGAGATTCTAGATATAGGATCATATCATCAACAAATAGTGAAAATTTTACTTCTTCCTTTCTTCTTTGGGGGATTTTTAATTTCTTTATCTAGCCTAATTGCTCTAGCTAGAACTTCTAGCAAAATATTCATCAACAATGGTGATAGTGGGTATCTTTGTCTTGTCCTGATCTCAACAAGAAAGACTTCAATCTTTCACCATTGAGTACAATGCTAGCTGTAGGTTTTTCGTATATGCACTTTGCCATATTGAGAAAGCATCCTTCTATTCCTATCCTTTGGAGTGTTTTTATCCCAAGGGTGCTGTAACAGTTTATTACTACTTATGAATTCCAAAAAAAGAAGGATTATGTTTGTAAACTGGTCTGTTCCTCTCGGTGTGATACTCTTTGATTATACTATATTCAGCTGAGATGTCTTTGATTAAATTATGTTAAGATTACAGCTTTGATTCAACCACATCTGTAGGGTATAACTCAGTTTAAGTCCCTGCCCCCTTGGTGGGTTATAAAAATGGACACTCACTAAAGAAGACACACAGAAGGCACATTAAGAACGAGAGCTCCATAGACAAAGCAGAGGAGAGAACTTTGATCCTGCAGCCCTAAGAAGAGATATAAGCGATTTGCCTGGTAGTTTGCAACTGAAGAGAACAGAGCAGCTGAGTTGAGAAAGACTGGAAAGAAACAAACCCTATACCAGCCTGCAGCTGCGATTAAGAAGAAGCTGGGCCCATGGATCCTTAAGAGGAAGAAGGAAGGAGAGACCGCCTGCCATCTAGCTTCCACAGGTGGCAACTGACTTGGGTGAGAAAGTACCTCTTATGGTACCTTGAATTGGACTCTTTGGGGACTTGTAACTGTAAGCTTTTACCCCCAAATTAATACCATTTATAAAAGCCAACATATTTCTGGTACATTGCACCAGCACCTCTTTGGCTGACTAATACATGTGCTGTATTTTTTCAAATGCCTTCTCTGAATCAATTGAGAGGATCATGTGATTATTCTTCTTTAATTTATCAATGTGGTTTATTACACTAATTGATTTTCTTGTGTTGAACAATCCTTGTATATCTGGGATAAAACCCACTTGATCGTGGTATATAATTCTTTTAATGTGCTTTCAGATTCTGTTGGCAAATAATTTGTTGAGGATTTTTGCATCTGTATTCATTAGAGATATTAGTCTTTAATTTTCTTTTTTCATAGCATCTTTATCTGGTTTGGTATTAGGATGATGTTGGCTTCATAAAATGCATTTGGTAGCATTCTTTCCTGTTCAGTTTTTTGGAAGTGCTTGAGCAAGACTGGTATTAGATTGACTTTTAATGATTGGCAGAATTCACCTGTGAAGCCATCTGGTCCCAGGCTTTTCATCTTTGGGAGGTTTTTGATGACTGTTTCAATCTCTTCACTTTTGATTGGTTTGTTGAGGTCTTCTATTTCTTCTAAGGTGTATGTGGTTCATGTGTTTCTAGGAGTTTGTCCATCTCTTCATTGTCTAGTTTTGTGGCATACTGGTGTTCATAGCATCCTCTTAGGATGCCTCCTACTTTTTCAGCATCAGTGGTAATGTCCCCCCTTTCATTTCTGATTTTATTTATTTGTGTTTCCTTTCTTGTTTTCTTTGTTAATCTAGCTAAGGATTTGTCAATTTTGTTGATCTTCTCAAAGAATCAACTTTTGGTTTTGTTGATTCTCTATTGTTCTTTTGTTCTCAATTTCATTTATTTCTGCTCTGATCTTTATTGTTACCTTCTTCGACTTGGTTTGGGATTATTTTGCCATTCTTTTTCTAGTTACTTCAGGTGTGCGGTTAGATTATCAATTTTAGCTCTTTTTTTTAATGTAAGTGTTGAGGGCTATAAATTTCCCTGTCAACACTGCCTTTGCAGTGTTCCATAGGCTTTGATATGTTATGCTCTCATTTTTATTCATCTCAAGATATTTGCTGAATTCTCTTGCAATTTTTTCTTTGACCAACTGATTATTTAAGAGTGTGTTGTTTAATCTCTGTATATTTACGAATTTTCCCCTTTTCCATCCATTATTGATTTCCAGTTTCATCCCATTAGAATCAGAGAAAGTGTTTCGTATAATTTCAGTCTTTTAAAATTTATTGAGACTTGTCTTGTGACCCAACATAATGTCTATCTTGGAGAAGGATCCATGAGCTATTGAAAAGAAAGTATATCCTGCTGTTTTGTGGTGCAATGCTCTATAAATGTCTGTTAGATCTAGTTCATTTATTATATTATTCAAGTTCTCTGTTTCTTTATTTATCCTCTGTCCAGATGTTCTGTCCAATACTGAATGGAATATTCAATACACGAATACTGAATTGGTGTACTGAAGTATACAACTATTATTAAGAAGACATCTATTTCTCCCTTCAGTTTTGCCAGTGTGTGCCTCATGTATCTTGGGGCACTCAGGTTAGGTACATACATATTTAATATAGTTATTTCTTCTGGGTGAATTGCCCCTTTTATTAATATATAATGACCTTCGTCATCCCTTATAACAGTTTTGCATTTGAAGTCTATTTTGTCTAATAATAGTATCTTTACTCCAGCTCTATTTTTTGGTTACTATTTGCAAGGAATATCTTTTATTTATTTATTTATTTATTTTTTATTATGGGTAAACATCAGAATTCTCACAATACATACAAACATTTGCAAAATGATATATAAATATATATGCATATATGTGTATTTGCTTACAAAAATGTTATTTATATATATATATATATACATATATTTTAAGAGGTGCTTAGATTACCCAAAATATTACACGGAACCCACTGGGATTCCCATGTTCCCCACCTCCCACACCTCCCACCACATCCCACACAAACATCTCCCACATTGTGGCCCACATAGCTCAGCTGGGAGCATGTTAGACTGAAGGAAAATCTTTTTTCAGCCTTTCTCTTTTAACTTCGCTGTGTCTTTACGTCTGAGGTGGATCTCTTGTAGACAGCATATAGATGGCTCATATTTTTTAAATCCATTCTATCAGTCTATGTCTTTTGATTGGGAAGTTCAAGCCATTAAAATTCAATGTTATTACTGTAAAGACATTACTTACTTCATCCATTTTGTCCTTTGGTTTTCTGTTGTCATATCATACTATTGTCTGTCTTTTTACCCTTTAATTTACCCTTCCTAATAATCTTCACTTCTACACTCTTCACCAAATCTCTCACCTTTTTTTTTTTCCTTCAGGCTGCATCACTCCTTTTAGAATCACTTGTCATTCTGGTCTTTTGGCAACATATTCTGTCAGTTTTTGTTTGTTTGTGAAGACTTTGAACTCACCCTCATTATCGAAGGACAGTTTTGCCAGATATAGAATTCTTGGCTGGCAGTTTTTCTCTTTCAGTACCTTAAATACATCATGCCACTTTCTTCTTGCCTTCATGGTTTCCGATGAGAGCTTCACCCTTAATCTTATCAACTTTCCCTTGTATGTGATGCTTTGCTTTTCTTGTGCTGCTTTCAGAATCCTCTATCTCTGATTTTGTCATTTTGAATAGTACGTGTCTTGCAGGCTATTGAGATTTATTCTATTTGAGTTGTGTTGTTCTCTTTGATAGTGATATTTATGTCTTTCATAAGGGTTAGGAAGTTTTCGGTCATTATTTCCTCAAATATTCTTTCTGCCCTTTTTCCATTCTCTTCTTCTGGAATACTGATAATGCAAATGTATGTGCATTTCACGTTGTTATTCAATTCCTTGAGGCTCTGTTCCATTTTTTTCCATTCTCTTCTCTTTCTTTTCTCTTGTCTTTTCCAGTTCATATGTTCTGTCTTTGAAATTACTAATTCTGTCTTTGAACAATTCAAATCTGCTCTTGTGTGCCTCTAATATATTTTTAATCTCATCCATCATGTCTTTCATTCCCATAAGGTCTGTTACTTTTCCTTGCAGGCATTCAAATTGTTCTTTATGTTCACCGAGTGTCTTCTTAATATCCTTTATCTCTTTAGTTATATTTTCTTTAAAGTCTTTGAACTGATTTTGGAGAATTGTGTGATTATCACTGATTAATTGTCTTAAATCCTGTATCTCTTCAGGATATTTGGTTTGTTCCTTTGGCTGGGCCATCTCTTCCTGTTTCATAGTATGGCTTGTAATTTTTTTTTTTTTTTAAAGATTTTATTTATTTATTCATTTATCCCCTCCTTGCTGCTTGTGCTCACTGGGTCAGCTAACCACGCCATGCGGGCGGGCTTGCCTTCACCAGGAGGCCCTGGGAACCGAACCCGGGGCCTCCCATATGGTAAACGGGAGCCCTACTGATTAAGCCACAGCCGCTTCCCTGGCTTGTAATTTTTTGCTGATGTCTAGGCATCTGAATATGTTGGGGAATTTACTCTGATGGCCAATTTCACTCTCTTGCCTTTTGGTTGTTTTTTTTTTTTTTTTTCCACAGCTCTTCTTTGATATTTGGTTCAATTTATTCAAAGTCTTTAAAATTGCTCAGTGTGGGAAACAGATTTGGCTCAAGTGATTGGGCTCCTGTCTACCGTGTAGGATGTCCATGGTTCAATTCCCGGGGCCTCCTGGTGAAAGGCAAGCTAGTCCATGTGGAGTGCTGGCCCGGGCAGGAGTGCTGGTCCACACAGGAGTGCTGGCCTGCACAGAAAGCTGATGCAGCAAGATGAAACAACAAAAAGAGACACAGAGGAGAGATAATAAGTGATGCAGCAGACCAGGGAGCTGAGGTGGCACAAGAGATTGAGCACCTCTCTCCCACACTCTGGAAGGTCCCAGGATTGGTTCCCAGTGCTGCCTACAGAGAAGACAAGCAGACACAGAAGAACACCCAGAGAGCAGACTGTGAGTGCAAAACAATGAGGAAGGGGGGAGAAATAAATAAATAAAATAAATCTTAAAAAAAAAAAAAAAAAAATGTGATCATGGTGTATAATTCATTTAATAAAAAAAAAAATTGCTCAGTGTAAGTTATCAAAATCGGGCCAAGGACTCATTAGGGAGGTGCAAATTTTCTTCCAGGGGTTAGGATACAGAGAGAACCAAGTTTTTGTCCATGCAATTTCTAGAATGGCCAGCAGATGGCACATCTCAGCACACCTCTCTACGGAGGTATTTCAGTCTCGGATTTCCTGTGTTCTCTTGTTGAATCTCTAGAGCGGAGATTCAAGTGGCTCTGCTTGCTGAAGTCACTGAAGAAAATCCATACTCTCCCTCCCTTTTCCCTCAAAACAGTTGACAGAGAGGAAGATGTCTGCCCCCCTATCCATCAGTTGAAGTGAGTCAGGGGTTTTACTCCAGCTTAAAATCTTGGGTATTGGGGAGGGAAACCCTTCCTGGCCACTATGGGAGTTTGGTAACTTATATTTGTTGTTTTGTCTTCTTCATCTCTTTGTCCCTCACCCACCTGAGTTGTTTACCACTGTCCTGGTCTGCTAACCCCTAAAACAAGTCTCTCAGACAGCTTTTGGCTTCTCCATCGTTTTTGTGAGAGAATTGAGCTCACCCTGTTAGTCCAACTCCATCTTCCCACAGTTCTCTAGTTTTAATTTTTAATTACAATTCTAGCCTCCAATATTTAATTTTTCACACTCAACTCATTTTCAAAAGATCATAAAATTATATTAAACTTTTGTGTTTTTTTAAATTGATGTCAAAGAAGGAATGTAATTTGCCTTCTGCTGGCATTTCTAATTCTCGTAGAATCAGTGCAGATTTATGAGTATTGATATTCCCACCTGTGGCTTAGATGATGAAAAGGAATTATTTGGCTTTTGTGCTTCTAAGTATTTCCAGTAGGGCTGGTGTGGTTTTCATTAGTGTTAATATTGTTCCACATATCTAAGAGGAAATTTTTCCTTATTATTGCTAGTGCTGAGTACCTTGTTCAAGAGAGTTACCTAATAAGAAAACATTGGTATTTCAAAGCTGGAGAAATCCACGCAATCTATATTCAATCAATAATTTTTTTTTTTTTTCCAAAGAGCATTTTTGCATATGACTATATACAGGGAATATATGGAGTGAGAAGACAAAAATGCAGAGATGTAAAGAACAGAACTGGTAAACACAGAGTATATTGTAGCTTGTGTCCATATCCTTACACACTGATTAACCTTAAACTCCAATCTGTCCTTGCACTTTTTCTTTGAAATGCAAATCTTCTCTAGGAAGTAGCCTCACTTTCTACCATTTTTTAAAATCTCTTACTCTTTGACTCCTTATAATTTGACTTCTATACCTCTGGTAAAACACTTTTGTTTTTCAATTCCAATAGATTTCTCTGGATTTAATTCTCTTGATGAGCAATCTTTTCTGTTATTTATCCAATTTGCAACTTTCTCCTCCCTTAACTCCAGGGATTTTCTACTTTTTTGCTCTCCCTCCACCATTTCCTTAAGCTGCATATAATTAACTCTGTTCTTTTCTCTCTATTCTCTCTCTTGAAATTCTTATCCATCCTCACAACTTTCACTATTACTTCTTTGTGAATTCCTCAGCAAATTTACATTCCTATCTTTGGTCCCTATCCTGATCTTCAACTGCTTCTGAGAATTTCCACTTACATATCCTGCAATCACTTCCAGGACACTATAACTAATATCAAAGGTATAATTTTTCTTCTTGAGGCTCCATTACTCTAGACTACCCTCTTTCTGTTTATGAAACCAACATTTTGCAAGTCATAGAGGTAGAAATATTCAAATGATAATGACTGGCTTGTTTGTTGCAATATCCAGCCCCTAGAATTGTGCTTGACAAATGGTAAGTTCTCAGTAAATAAATGTTCAATGATAAAATATCCTACCTGTTCTCTGTCATTCTACCAACTTATAGTCAATCACTAAATTATATTATTTTTTCTGCATATCTGTCCTCCCTTTGTATTCCTACTGCTAACCCACTCACCTTTTCATGCCTTAATTAAAAGTTTGAAGTTTGGACTGTAAAAGTGGACTCCTAATTGCTTTTGGTGTCTTTCCCGTGGAAACCACCTATTCTCCAACTACTAGATAACATCCTCTGAAGATTAACTAGCACAGCAACCCTTCCTGTCCTTCAAAACCTATCAGTGACTCCTTATGAACCGCTGGGGAAAACAAAACACTTATTTCCTATTCAAACCTTTTCATTTAAAATTTTTGCTCTGAAAACAAGTGTGGGTTTATATTTTAACTATGAAAATTACTAACTGAATCATTTTGGGCAACTCATGAATTTTCTTAGACTTACCATTCTCATCTGTGAAACAGAGTACAAATACCATGTACTTTACCATTTATGACAAAGAAATCATGCAATGCATGGAATGCTACCAGCTTATAACATCCGACACATGGTAATCACTTTATACTCTTAATAATTGTGCCCCACCATACCTGAGATGACACAATAATTCCAAACAAAGAGGTCAATTTAGTGTCCCTTGACATACCATGCCAATTCCCACAACTGTGTCCTGCCTCTTCCTGTGACAACTTCCCCCTCTTTCTATTACCAAAGAGCTCTTTCTTCCACTGAAACCTTTTCTGACTACTTCATGCTCCAGAGATATCTCCTACTCTGAATTTTTTCTGTTTGTGCCAATATCCAACTTTGGTTTTCATCTTTTTATCTCTATGTTCCATCCTCCTAAATAAACTGAATGACCTATAAGGGCAATGAGCATGTCATATATATCTTTATATCTCCAAGTCCAGAGACAGAATAATACTTATATTTGCTGTTGAAAATGGTACACTTTTTAATTCAGTGCAAACCTCTCTACCACACCCTGACCCAACATGTACTTCTTGTAAATGGTTATTGGTATCAAGTTAAGTATTTCCTATACGAAAAATTGACACAGGTAGCCTAACAGAAAATTTTATTGTCCATGACTTTGGCCAAATTTAAATGGGGGTCTGCTGTTATGGATGTATCTTTACACATTTAATCACAAGACTGGGGTTGAATGATGATTTTATGGCTTTAGCCACATTTGCTAAGCGAATTATTATTTAATAATTTATGAATGGAGAAAAGAATTTTCATAGCATTGTGTAAATCAAAAGCTCATGAACAGGAGCAGATGTGGCTCAAGTGGCTGAGTGCATGCTTCCCACGTGGGAGGACCCAGGTTCAGTCCCCAGTGCCTCCTAAAAACAAAAAAACAAACAACAAGCAAAACAAACAGAAAAGCCAACTCAGGGGAGCTGATGTAGCTCAGTGGTTGAGTGCTGGCTTCCCATATACAAGATCCTGGACTCATTCTTGGCCCGGGTACCATTAAAGAAAAAGAAGCTTATGAAGAAAGGAAAATGAAATTTCATCACTCCTTAGAAGGAGCCAAAACAGCTGTTGAAATGTGAGTGCTATTAGCCCTCTAGCAGGAATGCAGGAACAAATTCACATCCCCTGGGTAAGTATAGCATGCTCATTACATTATTGAGGCTGTGTAAAAACGAGTCATTCAGTCTTCACAACAACTCTTTAAGGAATTTATTATTATCCTCATGTTATAGTATTGTAAATTGAGACTATGAGAGAAAAAATGATTACCAAAAATGACAGATACAGCAAATTGAAAATTCAGCCTTCCAGCTTTGTTTTTCTGATCCCAAAAAAACTGTGCACTTTCAAATTAATTTGAATATATGCGGTGAAAAGATATTAAGCAATTTTTATATAGATTGCAGAGTATAAAATTGGCAAAAATAAGTGGAAGAACTTCTAGTACGAACATGGCTGTGTAGTTTAGCATCTTTCCTTCTCATGGCTAACACTGAAAAATGTTGTTGAAGAATATAATAATAATAGCAAACACTTCCATAGATCTTGCTTTGTACCAGCCACTCTTCTATGGAGTTTACACTTATTAATCCATTTATGGGTTACCATATGAAGTTGGTATTATTATTATTGTCATTTTATATATGAGAAAATTGAGGTAAATAGTTAAGTGACTTTCATGACTAGCAAGAGTTGGAGCTAGGACAAGAATTTTTTTAAAAAATCCTTGTGCATTCCATTTTGGTTATAACTAGGAAACAGATTTAATTTACAATCTCCCAAACGGTTAGAAAAAATGACTGGGATCAAGCATTATGACAAGGGCAGCAGTGGGGGCCAGACTATGCTGAAAGGATAGTGGGAGCAAATCTTGGATGGCATGAGCAAAACTAAACTTCTGATAAGTTATGGGAAGATCATAACTTGTAAAAGATAGAACCCTTATTTATACATGGAGGTGTAGGAATTGGGGTGAGCAGGACTGGTAGCAGAATCCCCTGAACATGTTTTAGTTCATAGAAACTGAGAGTGTAAGGCTACACAAAAAAATACGAATACAAGTCTCACTTGAAGTAAATGGTACATCTCTGTAGGCTTACTGTAGAGAACACCAGCTAGCTTGGAATTATATCCTGCCTTTTCCACAAACCACTTTTCTTGGCAAAAACATCTTGCAAATCATGGCCCAAGAAGACCCAACTTATTCAACAAAAATTTATTGGAGTGGATACTATGGCCAAGTTTCTGGCAATAGAAATTAACATGGAAACCCCAATATGGTAATATCCCTATCTAATGGATATAGAGTACTTGATAAACAGATATGGAATACCACAAAACCTTATCTTGCACAAAGAAACCCAATTTACAACAAAAGTTGTGCAAAACTGGGATAGGACGATGGGATCCACTGGTCCTAATCATAAATTTTACTATCCAGAATTTACAAACTTGATAGAATGATGTGACAGTTGCACCACTATTTTTTTTTAATGAAAGGTAAATCATTTAGTCACAGTTCATCTTGAATGCAGAACTGAAATACCAGCTTGGAACTGATATAACGTGAGGATGTGGCATTATCCTCCAGTATGCAGTATGCACTCAAAATCATGACAATTATATGGTGCTGTGTCTGTAAAAGTTAGAATACTTGAGTCAGAGAATGGCCTTGTTTACCATCCCTCCAGATGACTCAGATGGAGAATCTGTCCTTTCCATTTCTTCATATTTAGGCTATCTGGGTGTAGAGGTTCTGGGTCTCAGAATGGGAATGTTTCTACCAGGTGACATAGCAAGGATCCCATTAAACATTAAGTTATGGCTGCTGTCCAGTCAGTTTGGAATCCTTAAGCTAAGAGACCAGAAGGCAAAGAAGAGTCATCACCTGATAGGGATATTTTACCGATTATCAGAAGTAGGTCAGGTACTACCATATAAGGGCATGGAAGAATATGTTCACACTTGGGTGATGCATTGGATGATTTTTAGTGTTTTCATGCCTAGTTATGATGGTAAATGGAAATGTACAGCATGAATGGCCTGAAGAGACTTCATAACGAATGGCTCAGATACTTCAGGGATGAGAGTCTAACACAGCAATGGCACAATTATGTTCTAATAAAACATGGTAAAAGGTCATCAGAACAGGTCAACAGATAAAAACATTCATTTATAAAAAGTCTGTGGACTGACAGAAACTGTGAATAAATAATATACAATTATGTTTTTAGAAAAACAATAAACTGAATGATGTAATATGCCTCTGTGAAAACAGACCAAAACAGGAAATGCAAGAACTCATGGAAGAGATAATGCTCATCATTAAAATTAAATGTAAGCTGGAAGAATTCAGAAAAGGCACAGAGTTAAGGGAAAAGTTCAGAAAGATGTAAATGAAACTGGAAAGAATCAAAGTAAATAGATACTTTGGAAAACTCAGAACTGATATAGAATATAAAAATTTTAAAAGCAAGGAAAATTAAATGAAGCAATAAACATCACTATGGTTAATATTAAAAGCAACAAGTGTTGGAAGGGATGAAGGGCAAATTAAATTCTCACACATGGCTAGTGAAAGTATAAAATGGTATAATCACTCTGGAAAACTGGACATTTCTGATAAATGTAAATATATGTTGATCCTGTGACCAGAAATTTCTCTCCTAGGTATATATCTGTTGCAGATTCAGGAGATTTATTAGAGTGCTCTTGACATCCCACCTGTGGAAGAAAAGGAAGGAAGCAGGATTAGACAGATGGAGACTGCCACCTGCAATGCAGTCTCAATGCAAGCCTTAGCCAAATGTGTGGGGAGTTCTGAAGAAGGGATTGTGGTAGACTGAATCATGCCCTCCACAAAGGCATGATCAAACCCTACTCTCTTGTCCACAGGTATCTTCAAAGATCCTATTTGTAAATGAGACCCTCATTTAGATGAAACCAAACCAAAGCAAAATGGGCTTTAATCCAAGATGACTGGAGTCCTTATAAGCAAGGAAATGTGGATGTGGCAGTGAAAGTTATAGGACACCAAAGGAGACAGATCATCATGTGACAGAGAGAGAGATTGATTGCCATTAAGCCAACAAGAGAATGCTACAGACTTCAGAGAAAGCATGGCTTGCCAATGCCTTGATTATGGACTTCTAGCCTCCAAATCTATGAGGCAAAAAATTCCTGTTAAACCCACCAATCTGTGGTTTTATCATAGCAACCCCGACAAACTAAGAAAGGGATGATCCTTCAGAGCTGTCCTCTGTTGAGAAAAAAGAACCATTCGTGTATGCCCTTGCATTGATCAGTAATTGGATTCAGGCTGCCCAGGGAAGACAGCATGGCTTTGGGGGAGGTGGTTCTCTTCATCTGAGGCAATCCCTGAAGGAGGCTGCCATCTGAGGATGAGCTGCTGGCAGCAAACCCGGAAATTGGAGTAGTAATAATTATTTCTGAAGGAGGGTGGTTGAGTGACACCTCACAGCTTTTACCACAATATTCAAGAGAAATGGGTGCATATGATCACAAAAGGACTTTAACAAGGACTTAAGCAATGTTAAAACAGATTTGTGCAAAATCATGAGAAACAAGAAGCAAGCCAAATACCCATAAGTGGAAGAATGAAACAACACATGTGGTTTAGTCATGCAAAGGAATACTACCCAGCAAAAAGAGGAATGAGCTAGTGATCTAGTGATCATGCAATGAAATGAAAGGATTTCAGAGCCATTATATTAAGTGAAGGAATCTAGGCTCAAAAGGTACATACTGTATGATTCCGTTTCTATGAAGTTCAAGGAATTGATAAAACTAATCTATGATAATAGAAGTCAGAATAATGGTTACTACTTAGGGCCCAAGGAGCTCCCTGAGGTGATTAAAAAATTATCTGTCTTAATACTGGGGATGATTACACAGGTGTGTATGTAAAATAAATCATCAAACAGAACACATAATATTTGTGCATTTCATTATGTATTACACATACCTCAGTAAAATCAATAAGTTAATTAGTTAAATGAAAATAATGCAAGAGTTAAAAATAGAATGGAGAGAAGTGAAAGTTATAGAAGAAAGAAAAATAGATCCAACAATAATAGTATAGAAGAGGATTAATTCATAATTAAAGAGCAAAAAATTCAAATTTAATGATTTAAAGAAATTTTCTTGAACTAACAAGAAGAAAGATGTGAAGTGATGTATTGCAAGATCAAATTGCATCTCAGAAAAAATTGTCCCAGAAGATAGCCCTGTGTCATGTCTTTTAAAGTTACTCAACCTCAGGCTGAAATATCAAGGCAATTTTAGTTAAAACAAGAAAACAGGCAACCTGGCCTCAGATTTGTTCACAGCAACATTTGAATGTTGGAAGTAAATGAAACAACTATAAAAATAAATTGGGACCTAAGTATTTTTGTATACCCAAACTTTAATTCAAGTAAAAATTTAAAGAATTCATCTTCTCAATGTGAGAATTTAGAGAATACTGTTCCCTGGGCTCTTCTTGATGAAATTCTTAAAGAAAAGCTTTTGGTCAAAAAATCTGTGACTGTTGAAGCCATAATAATAGGACTGCTGCTGATCCTGGAACATATTTAACTTAGAACTAAGTTGGAAACTAATAACAAAATAGATAAGTAAGAGAATTTCATGTTAGTATTATAAAAGGAAACCACTAGAACTAAAAGGAAAAGTTGCTTAAACATCAGGAGATGTGCACATATAAAGAAATGACTACAAGCAGAAAAAATAAACCATATAGTGAAAATTTTAAATATTATAACTGCAGCAGATAAAATAAAAACATAGGATTATAAACAAGCATACCTCTCATATCGACAAATGTGAATGGACTAAACTCACCTTTTAAAAAAAAGAAATTCAAATAAGAAAATTCATTCTCTATTCTGTATTCAAGAGGTATATCTAAGCCAAAGTGATTCAGAAAGGTTGGAAATAACATGATGGGCACAACTGCAATAGGCAAATGCAGATAAAAAGGAAGAAAAGGATACAAATTTAGTATCAATCAAGGTAGAATTCAGGTTAAAAACTTTAAATCAGAAAAAAGGCACTTCTTACTAAATGATAAAATTCACAATGAAGTTATACAATTATGAATATATATTCACCATATGGCAGCATCAACAGCCATGAAAAAGAATATATTCTTGGGAACGGATGTGGATCAAGCAGTTGAGCACATACGGGAGGTCCTGGGTTTGGTTGCCAGTGCCTCCTAAAAACAAAAACAAACAAGCAAACAAACGAAAAAAAAACAACTCAAGGGAGCTGATGTGGTTCAGTGGTTGAGCACTGGCTTTCCACATACGAGGTCTGGGTTCAATCCCTGATGCCCGGTACCTAAAAAAAAAATATATATATATATATATGTGTGTGTGTCTATATATATAGTCTTCATACAAAGAGGAATAGAAATAAGTGATTTCTAATTTGTCTTTGTCTGCAACAGATTAAATTTAGTAAATATATGTAAGGATATAGAGACAAATAATAAATACAATTAATAAGATAGATGTAATAAGATAGTGTGGCAGTTTGGCATTGTTTATGAATTCCAAAAATAGATATTGGATTATGTTTGTAAACTGGTCTGTACCTGGGTATGATTAAATTATGATTAGGGCTTTGACTGGGCCTTTGGTGGGCAGGGACTCACAGAGAAAACTGCACAGTAGAGAAGAGAGTTGGAGTTTTGAGCTAGAGCTGGTAAAGTGAACACACAGGAGAAGAACACGAAGGAATAGAGACAGCTCCTTAGACTCAGCAGAAGCCCTGGGGAGAGAGACAGAGACTTTCTCCTGATAGTCTACAGCTGGCCTTGTGGAGAGAGCACAGCAGCTGAGCCCGGAGAGAAACAGAGACCTGGGGAAGAGAAGAACCCAATAAGCCTGAACTCTTGGAAGACGTCGGCAGCCAGGGCAATTGGACTTGGTGAGGGAAGTAACTTATGCTTTATGGCCTGGTAACTGTAAGCTTCTATCTCAAATAAATACCCTTTTAAAAAGCCAACAGATTTCTGGTATTTTGCATCAGCACCCTTTGGCTGACTAATACAGATAGTTTCAGGGACAAAGCAATATTTATAATATGTAAATATTTGTTCACAGAAAAGAGAAAAGCATAATATATTTTAATTATTTTGGGTATATATAAACAACCCCTGGAATCATACAGAAGAAACTAGTGGGAGTAGAAGAGTGGTTACCTATTTTGAGGGACAGTTTTGGAAACCTGCCCAAATTTGGAAATTTGAGAGGAAGATTTGTCAATGCATACTTTTTTGTTCCTTTCAGTGTAGAACCATACAAATTTATATTTTACCAAAAAAATTAAATAACATATTGCTTAGAATGATAAGAAAGAAAAAGAGAATAGAAGGAAGGAAAGGAGGGAAAATTGCTTCACTCTGTTACTAAATTTATGAGGGAACAAAACAAAGCCAAGGTTCATTGCTATAAGTCCATAAGTATGACTTAATAGTATACACACATGAATATTTATGAAACTCTAAAGCTGTTTTTTTTTTAATAATTTTTTTAAATTATTTTTTAAATGATACTTAGATTACATAAATGTTACACAAAAATTGTAGGGATTCCCATGTGCCCCACCTCCCACTCCTCCCACAACCTCCCACATAAACATCCTTCATTAGTGTGGCACATCATCTGCAATAGATATACACATCTTGGGGCTTTGCCACTAAGCATGGGCAATAGTTCACATTGTAGACCACACTGTCTCCCACACAGTTCTGCATGTTTTATGATGATATAAAATAGCCTATATCCGTCATTGCAGTGTCACTCAGGACAATTCCCAAGTCCTGAAAAAGCCCCTGTATTACAACTGCTTTTCCCTCTCCCTGCCCCTAAAGCTACTAAAGCTGTTTTGATAAGCTTATACAAATAAAAAATATGAATGTATATATATATATATATAAATATACGTGTGTATATATATATATATATATATATAATTAAACTGGAAAGTGAAGAAGCATGGCAAACAAATTAAGTCATGAGAAGAACTAAGAAAGGAGGCACGGAGCAATGGAGAGGCAGGAGAAGGGGCAGGAAGGAAGGAAAGAAAGATGGATGGAAAGAAGGAAGGGAGGGAGGGAAGAAAGAAAAGCGAGAAAGTTGAAGGAAAAGATGCAACAGTATCTTGTTGCTTATCAAAGAATATACTATGACAACAACATAATGCATTGAATGCATATTTTCTTATTGTTTTGTTTTGTTTCTTCGCCCATAGATATAAAGAAAGAAAGTGGGTATGGGCTACAGGGAAGACTAGGCTAACTTTACAGTGGCTAAATAGTCTTCGGTACCTTTATACCTCCATCTCTGTGCCTTACACAAGCCTCCGGCAGTTTTTTTCTCGATTTTCTTCCTCACCACAAGTGGTTTCCATTGCCCTTTAACAGCTTTTGGCTCTTTAGTCTCTTGGCCATGTTTTCTCCCCAGTTACTGGTCTGTATATACAAGGAATGCTCTTTTCTAATTCTATGTCTCTTTCTTCAAGAATCTGCTCTCAGGCAGCTGATCCACTGGAAAAGATCAAGTTAATGGAGTCTCAAGTAATAAATGATAACATTAAAGTGGTATTCTTCTCTAATATGTTTTTTATTTCAATAGAAAAAACATTAACCCAAAGGATGAATTACTACTGATACAATTTTGGACATCAGTGGTAGGTTAAGGGTTAGGAGATTTTGTAATTGTTGTCACAGGGGTTTTCTCAGCCCCATGAACTTACTGTATGTAGAGTACTGCCCATACAGTATACTGCCAGCTTTGCAGAGAAAGAAGAGCCAGTTCTTTGTATTTTTACTTTTTAAACTCTATTAAGGGCAACTCAGAAACTATAAAGAAAACATTTTTGACTAATGTGGCCTGAAGTGAGATTTCAGGCTATAGCTCTTTGGAATTTGGGGTTTTCCTAGATTATGATCGGAATGTGTGTAAGGATACATAAATATTTGTAAATCAGCCTATTTTCCCTCAGGTGCATTGATTCTTGTCCTTAGATTTTCATTATGGCTTCAGAGACTCATTGTAACCTAAATGCTTGAACAGGAAATATATGGGTAACTTTTATTAGTCTGTTCAGCTTGTCATAGCTAAGCCGGGCAGGAAATCATAATGGGGACCAAGAAAGTTTTACTCACCCTGTCCTCAGTTCTAGAGCCTCAAATTCATCATTTACTTCCTCACATTAGGGCATCTCTGGCTCGATAGTTTCTCTCAAACATATGCCTAAATTTTCTTAAAAAACAAGACATCTTTGTAGAGATGCTTTCTTTTGGTCCACCTTTTAGAGGCACATCACAGCTCAAATATACATTCAAGTTTCAACCCTAGAATTTGTGAAAGGTATAAAAATTATGAGTTAGATAAACTATTAGATAAATTAAATTTCTTTTATACTCTGGCATAAGAATCTTATTAAGAAAATAAATGAACTGTAATTCACTTCTTTTATTGGGTACTGTATTAGTCAGCCAAAGTGGTGCTAATGTAAAATACCAAAAATGGGTTGGTCTTTATAAAGGGTATTTATTTGGGGTAGAAGTCCACAGATACCAGGCCATAAAGCGCTAAGTTTCTTCTTTCACCACAGTCCATTGCCACGTGTTAGAGCAAGACAGCTGCCGGCGTTTGCCAGGGTTCAGGCTTCTGGGGTTCCTCTCTTCCCGGGGCTGCGTTTCTCTCCAGGCTTAGCTCCTGTTTCCTCCACAAGGTCAGTTTTAGACGATCAGGCAAACAGCTTGCTTCTCTTCTCCTGGGGCCTTCTTTCCAACATCAAAACTGCTTCTCAAAAGACTGCTTCTCAAAAGACTGCTTCAACTGTCCTTTGCCTTGCCTTTTATATTCAATTCCCCACCCACCAAGGGGTGGGGCTCAACGCCCTAATCCTAACCTAATCATGCCTAGATTAACAGATCAGTTTACAAGCATGATCCAATTATATTTTTGGAATTCATAATTACATCAAATTCCCCAACGGCCACAGGTACTTTGAAGCAAAACAAATGCAGCTATTGTGGTGAAACTAATTCAAGTATGCCCATTAAAAATAGCTGAGATAAAACTTTGGCTTTATAATTTTCAAGTATGTCTGACTTCTAAATTTGAAAAGATACCTGAAATATAGACTATAAAATAAATTAAGTTTTTCAGTTTTTAAGAAGGGTTCTACTCTGGAATTTGGTTATACAGCAGTTAATTTCAACAAAATAGTATTGGGAGGAGGAAGTTAATATATATATCTGCTAATTAAATTATAAATCACTGCTCTTCTTTAATTCTGATATCTCTTGACACATATATCTCTGTGTGACTATCTAGAAACACATTTGCAGACAGCTTCAATTAAATATTAAATCAAAGAATGAATATTTTATGCAATTAACTAAATATCAACACCAGGTGAAATAAGGGTGATAAAGGTTTGCTAATGAGTGAGACTTGCAAAAACTGTCTTTTTAGTTTGCTCTTGTAGTAATGAAAAAATTAAAATTGTATGGATATATATAGGCCATATTGAGAATGGTGCTAAAATCAGACATTTTTTTGCAATGAAAAAATTGAAAAGCAAGTAAACCCCGGAAACGAATAAAATTCTGAAATGGGGTAAAGGGAAAATTAAGGTATAGAGATATAGTGTTGAGCCAAGGGAGCCTTGTCTCATTAGAATGATCTTTTATTATAGCCATTTTTACAAGGTGCAACACTCTTCTCAATGAAATGCCAAAAATCTCATTGCTTAAAAAATTTCAAACTCAACTGAATTTTGAAGTTAACAGAGCTTTTCCTGCATTTATTTCTATCATCTGATAATTAAACCAAAATTCCAGCACCATTTGGTGGGCTGCATTCCTCATGGGGCCTTGGAGTTATTTCAAGGGGCCTGTGACTCCATATGCACACTACATGCTCTCCAGTCTGAATAAATAATGCATCTCATATACATATGCACTATTCTATTTCCAGTACATGGGGTTCTGTTTGGATTCATCAAAATTCAGGGTGGCCTTTTGTCAATCAATATTTACTGTAATGGGATGCATAAATTTTTTAGAACATCTTCACTCTTGAAAAGCCTAGAAACCATGCCTTCAAAGTTAACCACTTAATAGCAGGCTATTGTTAATGACCATTGGATTTCAAATAACCCAAATTTGTCAGACTTTATATCAACACCATGAAATAACTAATCAACCATGGTATGCATAATGGCCTATCTTAGTTTGCTAGTGCTGCTGTAACAAAGTGCCGCAGCTCATTGGGTTAAACAAAAGATATGTATTTTCTCAGTTTTGGAAGCTAGAAGTCCAAAGTCAAGGTGTGAGCAGGACCATGCTTCCTCTGAAGTCTGTAACTTTCTCATGGTGGTTTGCTGGTAATTCATTACTCAATTTCTGCCTCCATCACATAGCCATATTTCTCCCCATCTCTTTCCTCCTCCTATATCCAAATTTCTTCTGATTATAAGAACTCCAGTCATACTGGATTAAGGCTTGCCCTGATTCAGTTTGGCCTCACCTTAACTAATAACATCTTCAAAGATTCTATTTACAAATGAATTCCCACCCACAGGACTGGAGATTAGGACTTGAATATGTCTTTGTGAGGGACATGAATAAATTCATAAGATGGCTTGTGGTAGAGATCAAGATACAAACTAGTACAAGATACCCAGACCTTCCTCAGATGGCCCCAAAGAATTTCACACTGATTGAGTCTTTCTTTCTTGAACTCAACAAATTCAAAACCCTTTCTTCCCTCACAATTCTTTTCCTATTTCTCGAATTAATTATTATGTTTAATAGTACTGGCATTGAACCTAGAGCCTCTGTCTTAGTGATCTTGAATCCTCTCATTCTCTACAATAAAATATTCCCCCAAAGTCCATCCATGTGCATTCCTACTATCTCTGTCACAGTTTTTGCTTGAATTAGAAACATTGCAATTTCCTTATACCCAAACATTTGCTACCAGCCTTGCCTTACTCTAATATTTCATATTTTGCCAAAAGAGTTTAATAAAATTCAAATTTGATCACATCTTTCACTTTGAAATGTCTCAATTTTTACTAATTGTTCTAAATAAAATTTAAAAATTTTAATATGATATGCCAGGTTATTTATGATTTGGTCATAACCTTTTAAACATCATCTTCTGTCCATTTATTCCCAACCCTCCAGTAATTTCAAATCAGGAGTGGTTCTTTACATAGGCCATCTTGTTTCACACTTGAGGCATACATGGTTTGTTCTGTACCAACAGCTTTATACTTCCTACTCCATCTTTCTTACCAGAAAAGCACCAATTATGTTGGAATATTCACCTTCTAGAGTCAAGCAGTCTGGGAAGGTGACTCCTCCAGGTAAAGGGGTAAATCATGATTGACATCAACCAGGGATCACCAACCTTTCTCTGTGAAAGGCCAGATAGTAAATAGTGTATGATTTCTGGGCTCGGAGATGAATACAATGATATTATGCACATAACTATATTAAAAAGATGAAAAACAAATTTCTACAAATTTTTATTGATGAAATTCAAAATACAATCATAATACTTGACAACAATTTTAATACAGGCCCATTAATCATAAGAATGGAATTCCTTTTGGGGTGAACAACATTTCACTTAATTGAGATTTAAAGTTTGTGTTCCCTGTCATCAAATGATTGCAAATGCTCACCTGAAAAACCCCTTAGCTCATGGTCTGTACAGAAAGAGGAGGTGGTCCGAATTTGACCCACACCCTATCTAAACAAATTCATACTGTTCTAGTTCCTTTTGTTAGGCAAGGGCATATTATCTATTCCTAGACAATGGGATCTGAGGCAATGTCTACCCGATGCTTCATGGAAAGTGCTTACGCATTAATAAAAAGAGGCAGATAGGAGAAAATGCCCCCTTTCTTAAGTGGACATGATTTGTCCATATCCAACACTCTGAGCAAGTGTTGCTGTCTTGTAACTTTCAGTAGTCTTTGCTGACCGATTGGAAAGGGCAAAATGGGAAGATGGAACAGACATGGAGCAATATGAAGTTTTGTGCACTTGAATTGACCAACACTGGAACCACCATACTTCTAATCTTGTGTTTTGAAAAAATAAGTCTATATTTTAATCTCCTTTTAGTTATATTTTCTCTTATTCCTAATCAATACAACTCCTCTGTGATTTTATATATGCTATTCCTATTATCTAAAATAATATTTCCCTGTCATATGAACAAATCCCTGTTCCTTCCTTCATAATTGTGTTCAAATACCACACTGATTCTTTTTCAGACATCTTTTCTAACTTTCCTGCTAATCTCATCTATATAACTCTCAACCTCAGGCATAGTTGGTCACTAAATTCTTGCAAAAGTCAATCCTGTCTCCTAATTATCTTTGTATACTCTCCACAAAGCACTTAGTGACAGTGTCAATGTGGCTGACACATCAGTCGGTTTACCTGTAGGCAAGGCTCTGTGTGGCACCAGATAAAGAGACGAAGAGAATTAGTACCTAAAGGCTTACTATGACCTGTAAGGCATAATTATGTTTCTAAAAATTAAGTGCTTGAAAAGCCAATACATTCTTAAAGGAAATACCTTTTTATTTTGACTAATATGGTAATTTTTTTCTTTTGGTTCTTGCAATTAATTAATTCCTAAATGTTAGGGTTATTTATTTCTATGTAACAAACTACTCCCAAACATAGTAGCTTAAAACCACAATTTGTTAATAATATATCTCACAATTCTTTTGGTTGGAAATTTGAGCAAGGCACAGAAAATGGGCTCATCTCTGTTCTACAATGTCTGGAACCTCATTTGGGTTGACTAGAAAGGCTGGGGGCTGGAACAGCTGAGAACTATCTCGCTAGTTGTTTTCTGTTTGTTCCCTCTGTTCTTTGTTCCTATTACTCTTCTTTTTCTTATCTTGGGTTAATTGTGGACTTTTTATGATTACCATCTATCTTCTTTATCAATGCATTGTTTATACCCTACTATTACAATATATTTATTTAATTAAACAAAGCCTAACTTCAAATAACATTATACCACTTCACACATTGCACATGGATCTTAAAACAGTGCATTCCAATTTCTTCTTCCCATCTTTTGTCCTAGCGATGTCATTTATTTTGCTTTTTTAAAAAGATTTATTTAGTTATTTCTCTCTCTCCCCCCTCATTGTTTTGCACTTGGTGTGTGCTCTCTGTGTGTTTTTCTGTGTCTGCTTGTCTTCTCTTTAGGCAGCACCAGGAACCGATCCTGGGACCTTCCAGAGAGGGAGAGAGGTGCTCAATCTCTTGCACCACCTCAGCTCCGTGGTCTGCTGAGTCTCTTATTGTCTCTCCTCTGTGTCTCTTTTGGTTGCATCATCTTGCTGTGCCAGCTTTCTGCACAGTCCAGCACTCCTGCACGGGCCAGCACTCCATGCAGGCCAGCTTTCCACACGGGCCAGCTTGCCTTTCACCAGTAGGCCCCTGGAAGCAAATCCTAGACCTCCTATATGGTATATGGGAGCCCAATTGCTTGAGCCACATCCATTTCCCCCATTTATTTTACTTTTACATGTGCTACAAACACAATATACATTCTATTATTTTTGCTTTAGAATGTCTGCTATTGCTTTAACTCTGTTTAATACAAGAAATAAAAAATATATTTTACATGTATACTATTTCAAGTTTCTGTCTCATATTTCTTTTCTCTGAAGAGATTTCTTAAGCATTTCTTGTAGCATATGTCTCCTGGCAATGAATTCATTTGGTTTTCTATTGTTTTGGGATGTTTATATATTCTTATTGAAAGATATTTTCACTGCATATAGTATTATGGTTTGACGGCTTTGTTTTACTCTTCAGTACTTTAACAATAGCATTCCATTGTGTTAATGCTTTCGCCTTTTCTCATGAGAATTCTACTGTAATTTGTGTTTGTTCCTCTGTATGTGACATGAGTTATTTCTCTGTCATAAATTTTTAATCCTTGAATTTTGTTTTTACATCTTTGACTATGATACACCTATGTGTGTGGTTTTCTTTTGTTTGCTTTTTGTCTTTTGGTATTCTACTGCTTTGTGTTCTTTGAAATTTTTGGATCTGTGGTTCAGTGAGTGTCATTATTTCAGAGAAATCTCAGACATTTTTTCATGATTTTTTTCTAATTTTTATTCTGTTATCTTCCCTCTCTCTCTTTTCCTTCTGGAATTCCAATCATGTATATAATAGAATGCTTGATATTGTTCCAATGGTTCTTGGGTCATGTTTATATATTTATATATATATTATTATATTAGAGAAGTGATGAGCTTACAAAACAATCATGCATAATGTGCAGAATTCTCATATATCACCCCTCCATCAACACTTTGCATTTTTGTGGAAGGTTTGTTACAGATTAGGAAAGAACATCATCAAAATATTACTACTAACTATGGTCCATAGCTTACATTCGGTGTATTTTCCATACATCCTTCTATTATTAACACCATGTGTCAGTATTGTACATTTGTTATAGTTCCTGAAAGAATGCTCTTGTATTTGTAATGCTAACCAGAGTCCAACATCCACCACATGGTTCACTGTGCTGGTTCACAGTCTAACATCCACCACGTGGTTCACTACATGGTCCCACATGGGTTTCCTTGTGTAATCCATCCAAATTTTACACTCAGCGGCTCTCATTTTCATCACAAAGTTGTGCAGTCACAGCCTTAGTAAATTTTGTTTAACGTTTTTCTTAGTCCAAAAGAAAACATCCCATAACCCCCTATTATTGATCCTTAGCATTATTATAGTACCTTCTTTGACATTGATGTAAGAATATTACAATATTGTTGTTAACTATAGTCCATAAGTTACATTAATTGTATTTTTATCATGCATCACCATATTCTTACCACCTTGTAATACTGACATACATTTGTTCTGTGTTCATAGAAGTACATTCTTGCATTTGTACTATTAACTACAATCAACGGGTTCACTATGTTATGTAGTCCCTAGATTATTCTTTAGCTTTATTTCAGTTGACATTTACATCCCTAGACTTCCCTTTTCAGTCACAATCACATTTATAAACTAGCTGTTTTAGTTATGCTCACTAAAATGTATTACCTTTCAACTCTACCTTTTTTCTTTATGTTTGTTTAACTTTTTTTTGTGTGTGTGTCTTTTGTGTTTCAGGTTGAATAATTTCTCTTGATTTTTCTTCACTTCACCTATTCCTTCCTTGGCTGTGTTGAATGGACTGATAAGCAATTTGAAGGCATTCTTTATCTTTGTTACTGCTGTGTTTCCTTTAGTTCTAGTATTTTCCTTTGATCCTTTCTTATAATTTTCATCTTTCTGCTGAAAGTACCTATCTGATCTTGCATATTGTCTACTATTCCCATTAAAACCTCTAAAATATTAATCATGTTTTTTTTTTAATTCCCTATCAGATAATTCCAACATCTGTGTAATATTTGAGTTTGGTTATGATGATTGCTTTATTTCCTGGGAGTGTGGTTTGTTTTACCTTTTGATATGTATTGCAAGGTTTTGTTGAATGCCAGATATTGTGAGTTGGGTAGGAGAGATTGATGTGTATGTATCTATTTGGACTGGAAATGGACACAGTTTTGCATCTGCTAGGCCTTTAGTGTAGGGGTTTGAGTTATAAGTTAGGTGATATTTGAGGATTATAGTTTTTAATAGTTAAACTCAGTGTCCCCTTTGGATTCCTGTAGAGAGAGCTTGCATTTAGGATGAGGATTTGTTTGCCACATTAATGACTGTGTGACCCTTAGCTTTAGATCTTTCCTTCTCACTGTATCTCCAAGTGTCTTTTTGTACACTTGCTATTACTTGAAGCTTGCTAGCTTGTTGATGGGGAGGTGGTGGCAGGATGTTGTCTATTTTTCTTGTTAAACCTCAGCCTCAGGCAGGCACCAAGTACCTGGGGATCAGAGGTGTGATTTTTCTCAGTTCTTCTGCCTGTTCTGTGACCATGTGGGCTCAGCTTGTAACCCTGCCCTTTACCTTAAAGTCTTATTTTTCAGTTCGCTTTCCTCACTAGTGTCCTAAGGGTGAATGTTTTTGTTTCTTTTCTTCCAAAGTCTTTTGTTCCACATGGAGAGGGGTGGCAAATAGTTCCGATGGAGTTTCTTGACTTTCCTGCACAGCTGCTGTTCCCCTCCTTCCCTGATCTGCACTACAATTGACAATTTCTTCAGAATGTCTTATCTTTTCTGTGAGTACATGGTGGGGTTCATGGAGAAAACAACTGAAAAGGGATGTTGACTCCTTAAATTTCTCCTGCTATGAAGGAATTCACATTATCCTGCCAACTTCACCGGGCCTCCACCAATTTGTCAACTATTATAGCTAACTTCTTTTTATTGTTGCCAATTTGCATCTGCCCAGGTAAGCAAGTGCTCATGTCTCCTCTCTCCATGCAGGTACCTGTCTCTCCTTTGTGTTTGGTCTATTGGTTGCTCTGCAACATCAGTTCTCAAACAGTCGTGAATTTGAATTTTGTCCAGCTATTGTTTTTCAGTTGTTATATGGGTGGGAGTGATGTTCCTTCTGCATTCTGAAGAGGAAACTAGATGTCCTTAATGAGATAGTTTACATTCTTTAAAAAAAATACATCTTTGAAATCAGGTGTGAATTTTTCACTTGCAGCACATCTCAATTTGGATTCACCATATTTCATGTTCTCAACAACCACATGTAGTTAGTGGCCTCCATATTGGGCAATGCATCCTTACACATATAGATATTGAATACCTTTTAAATAGCAGTCATGATATGCATATTTTAAAATTAATGTTACTGGACCTTGTCCTGTAAGCATTGAAGTTTTAGTTTTTTTTTCTTGGTGATTTTAAAAAATTATTATTCTTAGTATTTTCTAAATGCCAATTGGATCTGTTCATGGAAATAGAAAAATAAATCTCAGATTATCCTAAATGTATACCTTACTTTCGTTATTTGTTTGTTACCGTGGAGATATTGGACATGTTCACTTTAAATAGTTTATATGAAAAATTTTTAAGTTTGAGCAATAGAATATTTTCTAGCACATATTTTTGATACATGTCTTTAAGTCTTATTTATATTAAAATATTTTAATGACATGTAAATATTTTCTACTTCTTCCTGTTGACATCTTTATTATTCAACACTAAAATGGCAATATTGCTTTTAATCCACTAGAAGCAAATTGTGAGATATTATGAATCAACTCATTTGCCTGAATATTGTTGACACCAATCAAAAATCCTTTAATGAATGCAGCAGTTTTGGTTTGTGCCAGATATATAAATGAAAATTTGAATACATAATGTAACATTTAAATGAAAATGGTAAGGAAGTCTCTACTGGAAGAAAAGTAAGATTTGCAGTTTATTTTTATTAAATTCATTATATTCCCCTAAAAGTATATTCTTTCAGCCCATTTATTTATGTGCTATGTGTAACTCTGATCCCAAAATCTATCCAATCACAACACACTTTTTTCATTTCACTTCATGTATTATACCATTTTCTCTTTTTATTTATTTCAGTATAGGACACATTCTAATTGAAACAAGGAGTTTTAGGAAATCAGTTGTACTAGGAATTGGTTTTTTTTGACCTGGATATATTATAAATTATGCTGTTCTGATGGTCAATGATGGCACCTTTATCACTTTTCATGTTTTCAATGATCCTATAAAAATTAGAGCATGTATGGGTATATCACAAATAATAGTTGAAGAATTAATACTTAATTTTTTTTATATAGCCGTGAATCACAGAAAAGCCTGGGGTGAGCCTGACAGAGAAGGGGCACAACAACAGGTTTCAAAAATTCATGCTAGTGCGAATATTCTCGCTGACCTGATTTTGTGATACTCAGGGTAGGCTGAACATTTGCTATATTAGAAACCATGCATGTGTCCCCAGACCTAGTTTTTCTCCCTAGGTCTGGTTTTTAGAATGCTGGTGATAAACTAAGCCTGATTTATTATATGGCCATCCTGTATGGGAAAAGACTATAGCTCTGGGTATCTTTAGTCAAACTTAAAAGATATAGTAGGGGGAAGGATGTGGCTTGGGTGGTTGGGCATCTGTCTCCCATATGGAAAGAACTGGGTTCAATCCCTGGGACCTCACAGTAAAAATGAAAAAGAGAAAAATATATAGAAGGCATGTGGGCCACCAGTCCCCGCAAGCAGGTGAGCCTCCAGGCCCCGTGCGCAGGTGTGCTGTCTGGCCCCGTGAGCCACGCAGCAAGATGATGACATAACAAGAGAGTGACATAAGGTAGAGCCAAGACGAGACACACTGAAAAACCAGGAACTAAGGTGGTACAGGTGGTGGGATGTCTCTCTCCCTCATCGAATCCCAGTGAAGACAGGAGGAGAAAGATGGGAGGAGAGGGCAGGAAACAGACACAGAGAGTTACCCAGTGAAAGAACACAGAAACAGCAAAAATGGAGGGGTGAGGGGGTAAAAAATGCATAAATAAATAAATAAATAAATCCTTTAAAAAAATATATAGGGAAGGAAGATACGGTCTATAGTTAGTAGTAATATTCTGACAATGCTCTTTCATGATTTGTTAACAAATGTTTCACAACAATGCAGGGTGTTTGGGGTAGGGGGTGATGTGAGGGAGCCCTGTATGATGTTATGCATGTTTGTTTTGTAAGTTCATGATGTTTACTGAACACTTTTATAGTTTATGTATGTTCATGTATGAATGATATACTTCAATAAATTGTTTAAAAAAATATTCATACTAATGCTGGTCTATAACATTCCTCCCCCTCCCCTGGAAAAAAAAAAATCCCAGCTAGCAGCTCATTCCATGAGAATTTGCAACTAAAAATTAAATATTTAGCAATACCTACCTATACATGACTAAAACTTGTTAGTTATGGTATTTTATAGTTTGTTGAAATTGTACAGGTAAAAGTCTGATTGGATTGGGTTTAAAAGCAAATGGGAAGGAAGCGGATGTGGCTCAAGCTATTGGGCTCCCGTCTACCATATGGGGGGTCCCAGATTCGGTTGCCAGGTCCTCCTGGTGAAGGCAAGCTGGCCTGCACAGGGAGCTAATGCAATAAAAAGATGCAATAAAAAAGAGACAGAGGAAAGGACAATGAGAGACACATCAAGCCAGGGAGCTGAGGTGGCTCAAGTGATTGAGTGCCTCTCTCCCACGTTGGAAGTTCCCAGGATCGGTTCCCAGTGCCTCCTAAAGAGAAGATGAGAAGACAAGCAAACAAATGAACACAGACAGCAGACAATGGGCACAAGTGACAAGGAGGGGAATAACAAAGAAAATAAATCTTAAAAAAAAAAAAAGCAAATGGGAGGAGTGGAATTGATGAAAAGGGTACAAATAACTCTTTTGAGGAAATTTGCTTAAAAGCAAGTAAAATAAAAATGGAGTGGTAGCTATTGGACAAAATAAGGTTAAGAGGTTTTCTTAATATGGGAGAAAGAAGCCAAAATGAAAGGGGTGATGTGAGGGAGCATGTGTAGGGACATTTTAAATGAATCTAAGTCTGTTACGTTGGGGAAATAGGTTATCATGCATCCAAGGTAAGACCCACCAATGGCTGATCTCATGGGGTTTTGTGACTGGCCTATAGTGTGTGGATGTTTCTATAGCCCTTGGGAGCACCCCTGTTTCAGTTTTGCTTACTGTGGCAGTTAGTGATATCTGGCTGAGATGTGCATAAGCATGAACATCCTCCTGACTAGCTTTGAAATTTCTTAGATGTAGAAACTCTTTTGTATTGAATGTTTCCTCTTTTTGTTCAAGGTCTTTTTCCAAATGCATCATTGTTTGGTATTTGTTATTAATCCCTCAGTGCCAGGGAGGTGCATCACTGTGAGTCAAGTCCTGTGCTTGGGGGAGGTAGTGAGTTTGTTAGCTGAATTTGGCTTAGAAAGAGGCCACATTTGAGTAACAAGTAGGTTTTCAGGAGGTAACTCTTAGGCAATAGTTATTATCAGGCTAAGTTTCAATTTCACAAGAATAGGGTTCTTATGTACAAGCATTAATATCATAGGCTTGGCATATTGGTCTGTTTTCCTTTTATTAGGCCCTGCCAAATATTCTAGGGTTTCTTATCACTCTATTTGAGAATGTAGCAGGACTCCCCAGGATGGGAGTTTAATATTTTGTTGGTTATTGTGTGGGTCTCATCCCACTGAGATAATACCCTATGATAACTTGAACACATTCATATTCCATAGAGGCATGCCCCAGGTGTACGCTTCCCCACACATCCCCTCATCACCATCACCCTGAACCAGCATCCCTCCCCTGCCATAGATACCAAAAGGACACTCTCACAATTATATTCTCAACCACAATCTGCATCTTCCCCAGAATTCACCTGTTCTTTCCTCCAGCCTTCCCACAGCTCCATGGATGGCCTCATTCATCCCCCTGACCCCACTCACATTCACACTCTAACGCCATCAACCCCACCCACACCACTGTACCGGCATCTCCCCTGTTCACTGCCAAACTGCCACCCTCCACCTTATCATAGATTCTGCCAAAATTGAGCATTAGCTTACCACTCTCTACTCCCTTTCTATTTCCTAGTAACCTATCTTTCAGACTCTACCTCTGGGAGTCTGCTCAATATCCTTTGTTCATATCAGTGAGATCATGAAGCATTGTCCTTAGTGACTGGCTTACTTCACTCTACATAATGTCTTTGAAGTTCATCCATGTTGTCACATGTGTCAATGCTTCATTCCTTTTTACAGTTGAGTAATGCTCTATTATATGTGTATACCACATTTTGTTTTTCCATTCATCCATTGATGGACATTTGGGTTGCTTCCAACTTTTGGCAATTGCAAATAAGCCTTGATAAACATTAGTGTGCATAAATTTGTTCACATTCCTGCTTTTCATCCTTCTGGGTATACTCCTAATAGTGGGATTGCTGAATCATATGGCAATTATATACTTAGCTTCCTCAGGAACCACCAAATTGTCTTCTACAGTGACTGCACCATTCTACATTCCCACCAGCATTGGATGAGTGTTCCTATTCCTTCACATCCTCTCTAACACTTGTAAATTTCTGTTTATTTTTTTAAATAGCAGCCAGTCTAGTAAGCGTAAGTTGGTATCTCATTGTGGTTTTGATTTGTATTTTCCTAATAGCTGATGATGTTGAGCAACTTTTCATAAATTTTCAATAATTACTACCCATTAGATTTTCTCAGTCAACATTAATAACAAATATTTATTGAGGTCTCTTGAATACCGGGCCATCTGTGCTAAATATCTGTAGATAAACTAGTAAGAAAAAGTAGTGATACTCCTAACTATCTTGGCGCTTCCCAGTCTAGTGAAGGACACATTCATTAAATAATCCCACAAATAAATTTCAAATATATGGAAGCTATGTTGATCAATGGAAAAGAAGTGAGAGCTCAGAAATAGACCCATGCGTCAATGGTCAACTGATTTTTTATAAAGCCAACCAAATCTACTTTACTGGGACAGAACAGTCTTCTCAACAAATGGTGTGGGGAGAACTGGATAGTCATTACCAAATGAATGAAAGAGGATCCCTATCTCACTCCCTATACAAGAATAAAGTCAAAGTAGATCAAAGACCTAAACATAAAAGCTAGGTCCATGAAATTTCTAGAAGATAATGTAGGAAGACATCTTCAAGATTTAGTGGTAGGTGGGTTCTTAGACCACACACCCAAAGCATGAACAAGGAAAGAAAAAAAAAAACTAGATAAATTTGATTTCCTCAAAATTAAACACTTTTGCACTTCAAAGGACTTTGCAAGGGGGTGAAAAGATAGCCTACTCAATGGGAGAAAGTATTTGGAAACCACATATCTGACAAGGATTTAATATCCATGATATATAAAGATATCCTACAACTCAACAATAAAAAGTCAAAAAACCCAATTAAAAAATGGGCAAAAGACTTGAATAGCCATTTTTCCAAAAAGGAAATACAAATGGTGAAATAAAAACATGAAAAGATGTTCATCACCACTATTAGAGAAATGCAAACCAAACTAAAAATATCCTTTCACACCTAGTAGAATGACCACTATTTAAAAAACAGAAACCACAAGTGTTGGAGAGGATGTGGAGAATTAGGAATATTTATTCATTGTGGGTGGGAATGTAGAATGTAGAATGGTATACAGTCACTGGGGAACACTGTTTGGCTGTTTCTAAGGAAGTTAAATATAGATCTGCCATGTAACCTGGCAATACCACTACTAGGTATATACCCAGAAGAACTGAGAACAAGGACACAAACAGACATTTGCTCACCAATGCTAATAGAGGCATTATTCATAATTGCCAAAAGATGAAAACAGCCCAGGTGTCCATCAACCAATGAATGGATAAACAGTTGTGATATATACATACAGTGGAATATTATTTAGCTGTAATAAGAAATGAAGTCATGAAACATGACAGCATGGATGAACCTGGAAGACATTATGTTGAGTGAATCAAGCCAGATACAAAAAGATGAATATTGTATGATTTTGCTATGATGAACTAAATACAATGATCAAACTCATGGAGTCAATAGCTTGAATATAGGTCACCAGAAGGTAGAAGAGGAAGGAAATGGAAAGATGAGGTTTAATCTGGGCAGAATTACTAAAACGGTTGTTTGGAAATGGATAGAAATGTCAAAAGCACATTATAGTGTTTGTAGTTAGCAGTGCTAATATTTGAAAGGGAAAATCTAAGGTCCTGTATATCACTAAAAGGAAAGCTAAAAAATAAAACATGGGACTGTATAGCATAACAAACTCTTGCGTGGAAAATGAGTATGGCTAGTAGTGCATATATGAAAATGTTTATCTGTGAAACAGAATAAATGTACAATAATGTTACAAGATATTAATAATAGGATGATATTTGTTTGATAAAAATACAACCAAAGCAAACTATGGACTGTAGGGTATAGTAATGTACTAGTATTCTTCCATCAATGTTTTAAAAAAGCAAATATGCTAAGTGAAAGAAAGTAGACACAAAGTACTGGGTATTGTTTGACTTCATCTATTCAAAATGTAAGTACAAATAAATTTATAGAGACAGAAGTAGATTAGCAGTTTATGTTTGGCAGGGAAAGGATAGAGGGTTTGAGAGGTGACTACTAAGGGATAGGGGGATTTTCTTTTTGAAGTAATGAAAATGCTCTAATATTACTTACAGTAATGCATACACAACTTTGTGATTATACCAAATGCCACTGATTGTACACTTTAGGTGGATTTTGTGGTTTATGAATATATTTCAATAAAATTGATTAAAAAATTATTGTAATATCAGATATACAACCTAAAATGTCTGCCTTTTAACCATTTCAAATATGTAATTCAGTGTCATTAATTACATTGACAATGTTGTGCTACCATCACCACCATTCTTTACCAAAACTTTTCCATCACCCCAAAGAGAAATTTGGTACCATTTAAGCATTAACTCCCCATTCCCTGCTCGACCCTGGCTCCTGTTAAACTGTACTCTAGTCTCTGATGCTATGAATTTGCTTATTCTAATTATTTCATATCAGTGAGAGCATATATTTGCCCTTTTGTATTTGGCCTATTTTGTGTTCATTTGCAATAGTGTCTTCGAGGCTCATCCATGTTGTCACATTATGAGAAATTCTTTCCTTTTTATAGCTGAATAATATTCCATTATATGTAAATACCACATTTTGTTTATCTAGTCACTGTTTGGTGGGCATTTGGGTTTCTTCCATTATTTGGCAATTGTGAGTAATGCTGCTATGAACATTGGTGTGCAAATATATGTTTGAGTTTTGCTTTCAATTATCTGGGTATATAGTTAAAAGTGGGGTTGCTGGGTCATATGGTAATTTTATAAATAACTTTCTGAGGAACTGCCAAACTGTCTTCCAGCGTCATCATTTTACATTCCCACTAACCATGAGAGTGTTTCTGTTTCTCCATATCTTCTCCTCCACTTGTTATTCTCTTTTGCTTTTTGTTTGTTTTAATACCAACCATTCTAATGGGTGTGAAATGGTATCTCATTGTAGTTTTGATTTGCATTTCCCTGATGATTAATGTTGAGAATCTTTTCATGTGCTTTCTGGACATTTGTGTATCTTCTTTTGCCCATTTTTAAATTGGGTTCTTTGTCTGTTTGTTGTTGTGTTGTCTGCTCTCATTATAGGTATGTGGTTTCCAAATATTTTCTCTCGTTGTATAGGTTGTTGTTTTGCTTTCATGATGAAGTCCTTTGATGCACAATACATTTCTAAAGACTAAGGAGTGGACACAAAGTCCTTGAGCAAAAGCTTTGCCCTAAGTCTGGTACTGTGAGCAGACTCCTTTCCTTGTACATAGGAACATAACAGAGCCACCTGTTGAGAAGTGTTGGAACCACCACTAATTACTTCAGGTGGCAGCGGTCAGAATGTTCGTGACAGGCTGGTCTTCACCTCTGGCCTTTATGGCATTATATTTTCAGTAAGGTTAATAGTGATTAAGCTGTGTGAGTTCCCATTAGAGACACTTATCAGAACTAAAAATTTCGGGGCTGCAAGTCATTTTAAATACATTAGTTGGAGAAGCAATAGTGAGTAAACACTTGACCACATTGTGCTTGTATTAGGTACATTTGGGGGGTGAATGAAGCCACAGGGGTATCGTATTAGCCTTAATGGTAGGTTTTGGCTAAGTAACCTCAGCCTGCATTTCCTGAACATTTCATTGCTCCTGCACAGTCATTTCATAAATGCTCATTAAGTTATTTCTCACTCGCAAAGGGTACAATGAACCCTCCCCTTTTACCACTCGAATGCACACTCATAAATTTATGAGATTCTGTTGACAAACCTTTGCTTCAGATTTGAAAGACAGGCACTGTGATTTCATATAATTTTCAATATTTCATGAAAGGATTTGAGAAATGTTCCTGGCAGGACTTCTGGTGACAGATTGGCCAGAGGCCACTGCCCTGGGTTCTTGGTTCCAATTTAACAGCCAAAGTAAAATATTATCTTCATAAATGGTTTGCTCAAGTGACCTTTAATGATCTTACAAATAAAATCTATTTGCACAGTTATAGTTCAAATGTCCAAATTTCCCTCAGTGTGTAAGCCACCTGTGTTGCAAAGGAGGCTATTTGGGATGAGAATGATCCCCTTCTGCACACATAGCTGCCTCTCTGTTCATTTGCAAGTTTTCAAAACAGATGATACACTACTCAGGAGACCTGTGGCAACAAAAAGACCATTCTTTATATTCAGAACATGTTTTGTTTTTTAAAACCCTTTTATGTTGAAGCCAAAGCACTTGCTCCTAATCTGCTTTCAGGGTCATGAGGACCAAGCTTCCCGTGGATGGCATGGTATCAGTTTTGTCATGTGACATAATCAATGGCCATCGCCCAGCCACCACTCACAAAGCTGGGAAGGCTGAAAGGAGCAAAATGGGAGGCAACATGTGGCTTCTCCCCTGCCCCATTCTTCCTTTCCCTCTTGCTGTTATTTAGCCTGGAGCTATTCATGATCTGGTCAAGTGAAGGGTCTGATGAATTATTTCTGATTCACTGTAGAGTTCAAGGAAAGCCATTTGCTATTGAGCAAATATTTCTCCTTCCAGTGCTTATATAAATAACCTAATCCATTCATAATTATGTTTAGAAAGTGTGAAAGGATCATTTAGAAATCTTCTGTCAGAAAGGACA
Organism: Tolypeutes matacus; assembly: GCA_026826555.1. Lineage (NCBI taxonomy): Eukaryota > Metazoa > Chordata > Mammalia > Cingulata > Chlamyphoridae > Tolypeutes > Tolypeutes matacus. The sequence continues at coordinate 30,458,928 of JAKSZT010054458.1, forward strand.
TTTCATGGTAACTTCTGCATACATAGGCTACACACAACATCATGAACGAAATAAGCTGGTCAGCACTGCTACAATTTTGAGTGAAAGAGACTAAGAAGAAAAGTCTTAACTGGCTTGATTTTTTTCCTACGCTTTTTCAGTTCAACCTTTCTCATCTGTCCTTCAATAAATGAGCATTCTATTTGGTCAATTTTCTTTCTCTCTCATTTTTGGCCCAGTCATTACAATTCTGGGGTGTTATTTACATATTTCTCATCATAACTAGAAAATACTCTAGTGGGTCTGAAAGTATTCTATGAGGATTTAAAATTTTGTGTTTTTATATTTATAAAACTTTAAAAAAAAATGTTACGAGATTATTTTGGATTATCAGGATCATCTTATAACCTGACTGCCACAAAATTTACTTACTTTGACCTGTACAAATGCTGTTGCTAAATTCTAAGGCTACTTATCACGGTGCTTTCTAAGAACAACATTTTTAAAGTTTAACTTGAGGTGTGTAATAAGAAAGTTTGTCCTCATACAAGCTTGTTAGTAAAAACAGGCCAAATTAAAACAAAACAAAACAAAACCTCCGTCGTGGTTGGACAGGACGATATTCATGCTGTGCAAGAATGTATTCTGCAGATCCCAATTTTGTACACAGAAGAAAGGCTAAATCTGTTCATTGGCAAGACATATTTAGGAGGTAAAGATTTATTTTGTTCTTGATTTCAACAATAATTACTTTGTATACTGTAGTCACCACTCTTGTTTTCCATCAGATACCCACCACTCCTCTATTCCTTTTTCACAAAACTTGATTGTTTAGCCCTCCCCCCTCCTGCACGGTCGTGAGATTCACATGCAGTTTGTTTCATCCCCAGCCCTGGAGTGTGGATCCTGATTAGTGCAAGCCAATGAGAGTGGTTTCAGCACCCTTGCAGGTGCTTGTCTTAAGTTGAGAATGCAATTCTAGCCAATGAGGGGAATTGTTTGAGGATAGAGTCAATGCAAAGAATGGCAAAAACAAGAGAAGCAAAGGAGTTGCCCAGATCATATCATGCCTGAAGCTGACTTGACTTTGGTCTTATTACTTGATATAATAAATGTCTGTATAATTAAAGCTGGTAATTTTTTTCTTTCTGTTTAGTCAAAAAACATCATAATTTATTTAGATACCAATTTAACTGATATTCTATTAGTCTTAATATTACTTTATCTTCAAATGATCAAAATAATTTTACAAAATTGTCAAAGAATTTC
>JAKSZT010054458.1:30475175-30544876 GCA_026826555.1 Tolypeutes matacus
GGGATGAGCAGTTGAAATACAGGGGCTTTTTTGGGAGTTGGAGTTTGTCCTGAGTACTGTTGTGGAAACGGATGTAGGCCATTTTAAATCAGCACACACCACTCAGAACTGAGTGGGAGAGAATGTGGTCTACAGTGTGAACTGTGGTCTATGGTTGGTGGCAAGGCTCCAGGATGTGTAAGTTCATTGAGGGTGGAGGGCCACACTGTGGGAGATGTTTGTGTGGGATGTGGTGGGAGGTGTGGGAGGTGGGCAACATGGGAATCCCAGTGGGTTCCGTGTAATATTTTGGGTAATCTAAGCACCTCTTAAAATATATGTATTTATTTATATATATAAATATATATATATATAAATAAATAACATTTTTGTAAGCAAATACACATATATGCATATATATTTATATATCATTTTGCAAATGTTTGTATGTATTGTGAGAATTTTGATTTTTTCCCATAAAAAAAAAAAAAAAATTTAAAAAAAAAAAAAAAAAAGAAAGAAAATAAATACCTGGAGTTAAATATGCCAATTTTTATAACATACTCATGCAAATAGTCCATCTCTACATTGGTATTATTGAAGTTTAATTCAGAAATTTTAATTTTGAATTTAATCTGAAATAATATTTATTATTTCAGATTAAATAAATATTATTATCTTTAATTTCTTTGACATCTTTATTTTATTTGCATTAATTGGTACATTAATTTTGGTTTTAGAGTTGTACAAACCCCATGCAAAACTTGGGCTTAAACTTTCTTGAACAGATTGTCAAGCTTAGTCAACTGTTGAGTCTAAATCACACAGGTACTCTATCAGGAACAAGATTCCATATCTATTAATGGCGCAAGACATGGAGACATACCTTCTGTGTTTGAATCCTAACTTCACCACTTTGGAGCTATGTAACACTGACAAAGTGTCTAATCCTAAAAGAGAATAATAACAGGATTGAATGCATTACTATCTCTGAAAGATTTAAACAGTATTATGCACATAGCATATGCAAGTATTAGCTTTTGCTCTAATGATTATTATTTCATCATAAGCAATAATTGGATTGAGGGTTATTTGTATCTGAGGCATTTACTCGAATGTCCAGTCTTGAGCTGATGGCTGTAAAGCAATCAATGACCAAAAAATCTGATTTTTAACAATCTTTATGGCTAAAGAAGTTATTTTAAGAAAAGTCATTCTTTTATGACTCCCAGATACTAACCAGGTTTCAAGTCAGTGTATGAAACTACATTCATAGCCCACACGAACTTAATTTCTACATATATGTTTTTGCTGGGTTAATTTCTAGTGTTTTGCCCTTGGCTTTTACCAAGGTTGACATTTTAAATGACCATATTTCTTTGCAACAAATGCTAGGTTATTCATGAGCTGTTACTTCCTCCTACATACCAGACTCCCAGAAGGCACAATTCAAACTCATTTTTTTTTTAAAAAAGAGAAACTTTTAGTTGAATTAATGAATAATAACTCCATTTGAGCTCTCAGGGACCTTATGCCTTGATGTATCTATCACCTGAGGATAATGCCTCTCACAGCTTTGTTTCACCCAGCCTTATTCTTTGGTATATGCTCTGGAAACTTCAAGAAGCAGTGATCTACTCCATGGAACTAGGGGTCTCATTGGCACCTCTATTGCCTAATTTATACCGTTTCCTTGAACGGAGCTTACTATTGGGAGAACTCTCCTTGAGGCAGTCTTTCATTATCCTCTTCATCCGATTTCTGCCATTGTTTGCTCAGTCTTCAAGATGTGCCTGCCTGATAAACAGAAAAATGTTAGAAGACGTTGTTAAAGCTTCTGCAGTCTGTACTACAAGACTTTTATAAGTATTTTGACAATCAAAATGAATTGGTCCATTAGAAGGCCCCATCACTGAAAAGCTGATGTCTTGAAAAAGTGCATTAAAAGTCTACTTTGTTCAAATTAGAATACAGAATTTCATTTGTGACTAAAAAATCCACAGCAATTTAATGTCATGCTAGATTATTTTAAAGGAATCTTATTTGATCTGGAGTAAAATATTACAAGATTCTTATGGGATCCTTCAAAATCCAATGAGAAAAAAATGATACTTTTTTATTCCCAAATTCCTTGAGGGCAGGAAATGTAGTTTGTACTAAGGATGACTTGAAAAAATCACCTTGCCTACTTTTTTACTTATGAAGATAACTTTGATTTTTTATGTTTGTTTATTAATCACTATTTGCATCATTTGTACCAGCAAATGTCAGATGTTCAATCAATATTTTTTATTAAATGAGTCATTGAGGAAAACTAACAATAATACTTTCTGTTCTTTTCAGAATGTTTAATGCAGACTGTGCCATACACACTTAGTTCTTAAGTTCTCATAGTTCATTTTAATTATTGAATTGTATTTGAGATAAAAAGAAATAATACAATGCAATTCTTGAAAACAGCTGAAATATTCAGATCTCTAATAATGGCTACATTTACCTTCATCCTTCAAGAGACACAGTGGGCAATTTTATTATTTGTACTATGCTTTCTTCCATAAGGATTTGAGGTGACTTATAGAAATAAATGAATTTTAAAATGAATACTTGAAGCAGTAGGAGGGAAGGGAATTTCTAAGGAAAGAGATGAAAATAAAGGTTGCATACAAATAAGCATGACCTAGGGTCTTGCTAGATGTGGGACTAGAGTATTTTTCCAAATTCCAGTTAGAGGAGTTAAATGGTATGTATTACAAACCCAAATCTTTTTACAATTTTCTTTCCCAATAAAATATTAGGAAGATGAGGCTATATATAAGTGTTGTTTTCAATCACTAATGGTAAAATAAACAGCAAGAATCTTCCTAAGAGTAATGGAGAAACCTGCATTTTCTATTTGCCAATCCACTTACACAGCATGGTATGAGTAGAACAATTATAATATTATTCTCCCATCATATGTAACAGAGGTACCACACTCATGCAAAATGTTAAAATGGAGGCAGGTATAAGGGAACTCTGTATTTTCTGCACTATCTATCTGTAAGCCTACAACTTCTCTAATTAAAAGTAAAAAAGAAAATAAACAAAGCATGGTATGGAAACAACTACGTGAAAATCTAGTGAGATGAAATGGACTACTATGTCCTATTCAGCTTTTTAGGAAAGATGCTAGCATCTTTCTCTAACTCAATAAAAATTCATTGATGAATGAATAAATGAGTACAGGAATGAATGAAGTTATAGAGAAATGAAAAAAGAAAGAAGGATCTGGAGATCCTACTGATTTCTAAAGCCATGGTATCACTGTAGACAATATCTAAAGATCTTCTGCAGAGTGTACTTATAGCTGTTTCTATTTTTTTTATATGCAGAAAACTCAGGCTCATATAAACTGTTAACTCATTATTTGTGATTATGGTTTACTCATCTTTTATCTTCGCTCATACCCTAGCCCTCTAAAAAAATAGCAGCTGTCATTTATGTAAACACTTCCTCTATTCCAGGTGCTTTTCATTTATCTCATTTAGTCTTCTAAAGATGCTTCAAAAGTAGAATAAATAGGCATAGGGCTGGGATTTTATATATTTGTATCATTTATTTGCCTAACCATAATCTAGATTTAATTAGGATCCAGAGGACATCAGGCCCTAGAAAACAAATTCACTCTAAGCAAACCTTCAAGCTTGATAAATATTTTAAGCCAAAATGCCAATTTATTAATTTGCCACAAACATTTACTCTCAAGCAGATAGTGCTTGAGTTGACTGAACAGTAAAGATTCTCCTGGTATGAAAATGAAATAAGAAACTAAATTTTGGTCAAAAGTTCCAGTTAATTAATTTATTCCCTCAGGCTTTCCACATAGTGAGTCTTCATTACTAATTTGTCCAATTTTCCGTATGAATTCTGGAAGAAATAAGAAAATTATTCTTATTGGGAGGGATGACTTAATACTTGTATGAATGATGGCTGCAGGCAATTCAAGAGCTTGTTTAAGCTATTGCAGCTTTTCTAACTCACCACTAGGAGTCTGTCTCAAAGGACACTATCTGCTGCATGATCAGTTTCTACATGATCATCATTGTATAGTTTTGGAAACTGTGTTTTCTGTGGTCTCAAGACACCTGGATTTAAATCCTGGTGCTGCCATTACATAGCCTTAAGCAAGTAATTTTGTTACTCTGGGACCTGGGTGTTTTACTTATACAATTTTCTAAGAGTTACTATGAGGATTAATCAAAATAAAGTGAAAATAAGATCTAAAATTTATTAAACACTGACTGCATTCCAGGCGAGGAGTATAGAACATTACATCCATGGTAGATTGTTTCATTTGTACACATTCCTTTGTTCCTTACCTGCCCTTGACATGCCTTCCTGTAGGTAGAATATGCTTCCTTGTCCTGTCAACATTGTTTGGCTAATGGGATGTGAGCAGATGCGCCATATATAATGTCTGAAGAGAGCCTTTAAGTGAGCTTTTGTGCTTTAGCTCTATCCCCTTTGATCGTCACCCTCTGTCATAAGAGCCTCCCTCAGTGGCTGCTCCTTCAGCCTGGGTCTTGAAATAAGAAGGCAAGTGGAGCTCAGCAGAGCTTAAGACAGCCATAGCCAACTCAACTCTCATATAAGCTATTTAAGAAATAAATGTATGTGCTATAAGCCAGTGAGCTTTGGATGGGGAGCTGTTTGTTGCTGTAACGGTGCCTGGAAGTCTATTGCTGCCATCACAATTCCTGAAATATATGGTATTGGCTTTGAGGTCGGGTGTTAGACGGCCAAAACCATTATATTTATTGTTACTCCTGGGATGCCACACTATTTATATAACACTCTTTTCCTATTATGGCTTAATTTCTGAAGGGTTGCTATTAAAAGTAGTATATTATTTTATATTTTCTAATTGGATATTGGTGGTATAAAGGATTATCATTCATTTTTCATTCATAAATGTAGCATACCACTTTCAGTTTTATATAATTTATTGATTATATTTTTAATGTGAATGGAATGGTTTTATCACTTACGAGTAATGGCTGCATTATTTCTTTACCTCTAATCCTTATACATTTAAATTCCTGCTAGTCTATTAAACAGAGTAGTGATAAAGGGCAACTTTATCTTGTTCCTGACCTTAAAATCAATGTATTTAAACTTATCCATTTGTTACAGTGTATTTAGAGGTTTTTGTTAGAAAGTGTTTGTCTGCACAAGACAGTTCTCATCTATTCCTAAATTTCTATTTTTTTTTTTTTCAGTCTTGGTTTGGTCAGTAAAACAGAATGACTGAATATTATTGAATAAAGGTGTTTAATAAGGGAAACAGGACATACACGAATGTAGGAAGAATTGGGTGAGTGAAAATCAGGAAGAGCCACAGTTAGAAGTTCAAGCAAACAGTCACTGATGACTTCAATTTGATTCACGTTTGTCTGGAAATTGCTGCAATTGTCATGTATCTGGGAAAGGTCAAGGTCTTGGTCTTGGTTTGCAGCAGCTAAGCAGTCACTTGTGGAGAAATCTGTGAAGCCATTTCATCTGGCTGCCACAGCCACCCTGGAATGATGACTTCTCCACCAGTCAGTTCACTTTCCAAATATTGTGTAAGTTCTTCTCATTGGCAAACTCTAGCCTGAAACTGTACAGAAAAGGAGCTTCTAGAAAATGAATTTCCTAGTGCAGAGGAGACCATAGAAGAGGGTGGTTATAATGCAAAGCTGATAGCTGACAATCTATCAATGGTAAATATATTTTTCTGAACATATTGAAATAATTGTGCATTCTTTCCTTTGATTCACTCAATATGGTGAATCACATTAGTATATCTTTTTGATGTGGAATTTCCTTGAATTCCTATAATACATTCTATTTGGTCATTTTGTACTTTTTAAAAATACACTTTGAAAGCCAATTAGATGTAAAAAATTCAAATTAAACCAAAGTATATTTACCATACAGACACTCTTTGAAAGAAATTTAAGATGATGTACTCCACTGAAAAAGGAAATTAATTCTCAGGAAAGTGATATGCTACGGGAAGTAAGAGTAAATAAAGGGTTTAATAATAATGATCATTTTCAAAATTAACAATAGCAAAAGTGGTTAGCCATGGAAATCTGAGTTTAATATTCCAGATAATTTTTATTTATTAATAAATATGCATATATATTTATTTTTAAAAATGTTAATTATACAATATTTATTATTTATCAGGCACTAGTTGACCTACACATATTAATTCATTTAGGTAGATAATATTTTTATCTCCATTGTATAGATGAGAAAACTGAGATATAAAGAGTTAATTCATTTGTTCAAGATCATAAATCTAACAACTGTGGAGCTAGGGATTATTCCCAGACAGTTAGTTCCTGGTAGCACTATTAACTACTATATTATGCTGTCTCAATGCCAACGTTTGGTGGAGGGAGAATGGAGAGAGACCAGAGGAAGATACAGACAAAACATAATTCTTGTCTTATTCAAAAGGAAAACATAGATGTTGATAAGTAATTAATATTGCTGGAAAATGTTAAGTATTGTTCTTTTGCTCTTTAGATCAGATGCTTATGTTCATGACATGACTGAATTTGACCACCATGCAACTACTGAATTTACAAATCATATTTCCAGCCAAACACAGATACTAATTGGCTGTGATTATGATTCCAAATCTGGAGCTTATACATATTGGTGGATCCACCTTGGGTTCTATGATTACTCCTGGCCTAGTGAACTATGGTGACACAGTTGATGGTGATAAACCTTTACTGAACTGGAGGGAAGTTCTCATAGAATGGGTAATTGTGACTTGGGCAGAAATCCCAAAAGGTTTTACTAAAATAGCCAAAGCATAGCTGTACATGGGGCCCACCCATCCCCACCTGGAATTTAAATTGTTTGAGATTGGAACTGCATCTTACTTATCTTCCTTCCTCCCCCCAGTGTAGTACCTTGAAAGAGATAAACTTACAGCAATAGTGATAACTAGTACCAAATTTCAAAAGGTTGGAGGGTCTTTATATGAAAGATAATTATGAGATGTTTTCCATTTAAATGAAAGTATAAACAAAAAAAGAAAAGTTATAATTTACAGTAGGAGGAATTTCATTTAAACATAAAAGTTTGCTGCACATTAGAGATATTAAGTGATAGAAAGTATTTCCTTTATTATTAGGTTCTGTTTTATATTCTAAATGGTAACCTCTGAAGTAAACAATGATTCACCAGGCCTTTGTGTGGGCGTGTTTTTAGACTTACTTGAGGTCATTACTATTACTTCAATTACATTATTTACAAAAGAGAATAATGTATCTAGAGAGATAAGTATTCACACTCTAGGCAGAATCAGTGTAAATTAAGCACTTGTGTGCAACAAAATTTGTGGGACTCAGCCCCACAAAGTCAGATGCAGTACATGTTGGATGGGGTCCATTTCAAGGGGATTCTGATGTAGGTGCTTCATAAACTTCACTTAAGAAATGCTGCATCTAAGAAATGTGACATTGCTTTTAGCTATTACTTGGTGGAGAGTTCTTCTCTTCTCTCCTAACCCATAGAGTTCTGCAAACTCTTTATTACTGCCTCAGGATAAAGAGTTATTTTGTTTGAAGGAAGCTTGCAGTGCATCTACTGATGTATTACTATTTACTTAAATTTACTGGCGTATTTGCCTTTTGCTTTGCCCTATGTTCTTTCTTGCAATTCTGTCTCTTTCTAGTATCATGTTGGTTTGTTCATATTGCCTGTTTTTTTCTCTTGATTGTTGAACAATTTTTGCTTTTTCGTGTGCCTGCTTATTTTGTTTGAGTGCTAGATACTGTGTTTGAAGAATAATAGAGTTAATTTGATGCTCTGGATAATATTTTCCTTCAGAGAGGGTTTGCTTTTTCTTTTGACAAACAGTAAAGGTAGAGGGAGGTCAGTTTAACATAATACATAATTGATTTGTGTTGATCTAAACTTGTCTTTTGAAGTGTTTGTCTAATTCCACTGCACTTTAACTCTTACAGTATAGCCCTCATGCTCTTTACTGAAACCCTGGAGTAATCCCCAATCTAGTCTTCCTTGGGCCTGTCCTATGAGGTTGTTACAAGCTTCTCTTCTTTAAGAAGGAAAGAGCTACCCTATGTTGATTGCACCCCTCTATGCTTCCCATGTCCCTGGGATCTTCACTTGCTTAGTAGTGCACTTGCTTCTTGTGTGCTTTGTAATTTTTAACTAGAGCCCACAGTCCTTGGCGATGTCTCTGTGCAGTCCGTTGAGGCCTGAGATAAAAAATACCTTCTCACAGAGGAAATTTACATTTTTTCCCTCTCAGTTGTCTGAAAGTATCTGTATCCTAAAACCATTTAATTAAACTTTCATGATTGGGGTTTCACTACCACACATGTGGCCTGCATGAAAACCCACGAGGGTCTTATGATGGCTTCAAATTTTCATGTAGTATTTCTTTTTTCCTTTTGCTAGCATGATAATTGATACTGGCTAGTTTTCTTACTGCCACTTTCTACATAAGGGGTTTATTTCTCATTAGCTTGTGTGATGGTTAAGTTCATGTGTCAACATGGCTACATTATAGTGTCCAGTTGTTTGGTCAAACAAGCTGTGGCCTGATTGTTACTGTGTGGATATTTCATAAGAGATTTACACATACAGTCAGTTGATTGCCTCTATAGCTGATTACGTGTACAACCAAGAAAGAAGATGGCCCACAGCATGAGGAGAGTCTCCTCATCCAATCAGTTGGAGGTCTAAAAATCCGAACTAAGGATTTCAGATTTCAAAAAGAAGACTGTTGATCTCTACTTCAGCCAGCCAGCTTCATCTGGAGAATTTAACTTCACCTTCATTGCAGTTTCCAACTCGCAGCCTGTCCCATGGATTTCCAATTTGCTGACAATCTCCACAGGCACACAAGCCAATTCCTATAATAAATCTCTTAATGTTTACATCACACACATATGCATGTATATATACATATGCATACACATATATATGCATGTATGTATGTGTATATGAATGATTCCTCTCAGGTCTGTTTCTCTGGAGAACCCTGACTAATACAGATTGTGGTACTGAGAATGGAAGTTTGCTCTAACAAATACCTAAATATGTGGAGCAGGCTTTGAAATTAGGTAATGGGTAGAGCTAGAAGAATTTGAAGTGCTTGATAAAAAGCTTAGATTGCTTTGAAGAGACTGTCAGTAGAAATATGGATGTTAAAGATACTTCCATCGACCCCTTAGAAAAAAATGATTAATGTGTTATTGGAAACTGGAGAAAAGGTGGTTCTTGTTATAAAGTAGCAGATAACTTGTTGAAATTGTGTTCTGATGTTGGATGGAAGGCAGAACTTCTAGGCAATGAACCTGGATATTTAGCTGAGGAGGTTTCCAAGCTAAATGTGGAAGCTACAGACTGGTTTCTCCTTGCAGCTTATAGTAAAATGAGAGTAGAAAGGGATAAAATGAGAACTGATTTCTTACACACTTAGGAACCACCAATTGATAATGTGGAAAATTCTCATTCTATCCAGATAGTGTGCTCTGAGACCAGGGCCAGAAGTGGCTCTATCAGGGTCCTCCATGAGCTACTGAGAGTGAATTCCCAGAAAATCGGTCTCCTCATGAGTGTATGGCTAAAAAAACCTTTGCTGGAGGTTGTGGGTTGCATGGGTCGTCAGCATTGGGGTGGCCCCAGTGCTTGGAGAAGATGGAGCACACACCCCAGTACTCCAGCAGAATAAGATCTCCACTCCAGTACTCAGAGATGGTATGGCCTAAGCTCCAGCACTGGGGAGAGCGTGGCTGATGCACAAGCTCTTGGAAAGGGTGAGGCTGCTACTCCAGCAGGCTCAGAGGGCAAAGCATCAGTCCAGAGATGATTCTCAGACCTAGAAATCTAATGAAGTTTGTCCTGCTGGCCTTTGTCCCTGCTTGGTACCTGTGACCCCCTTTTTCCTTCCAATTTCTTCTTATGGAATAGACATGTCTATCCTCTGCCTGTTTTACCATTGTACTTTGGAAGCACTTAACTTATTTTCCAGGTTTCTTAGGTCCACAGATGGAGAGGGATTTTGCCTCAGGAGAGATCACAGCCATAACTGACTTTGATGTGGTGTTGAACTTGAGTTGTTTTTATTCCTCACAGAATGTCTGCTTCTACTTTGAAGTTTTCTTTCTTTCAGGACCATTTTTGTTTGTTTGCCTCTGCAAATATCTGACTTTTTTTAGTAGATCAACAACACTTAAAAAAATATATAATTCTGAAAACATTTGACTCCAGCATTTTAAATTGTTTTACAGTTTAAGGGAGGGTACATACCACTGTAAATAGAAATATAATATTGTTGTTTAAATGAAGACATTTCATTTAAGGAAACCTGATTTGAGAAAGTTTCATCTTCCTAAAACTGGTGTAATCAGGCCTCCTTCAGAGTGTCTTTCAGGAAAGGTATGGGCAAGCACAGTTTGAGTTCTCTTTATTTCTTTCCCCAAAATAATTCTAAATCAACATATTTTCAGTAGCAACACAGTTTTCTTATTTTTAGTAGAAACTTTCTTAATTGACACCTGACATTCTTTATAATATGCTTATGCTAGAGAGTGCCAACTGATTAAGGTACCTGAGAGAGAAATGTATACAGTTACTTATTTATTTCCGATGGAAATACTGAACTCAGCTCTTTCTGGGTCATCACGTTTTTTTTCAGTTTTCTGAAAATGTATCTCCATATAGAGTCATTCCTTAACATTTACTCTGTATAACACTTATCTATATGACAGGAATATAACAGAGATGGGAGTCACATATATTAAATAACTAAAGAACATTTTACTAAGAAAACTTATCCAAAGACCAAACTATGGCAATATTTATATGTTTAGAAGAAAATCTTGGAAATATTTTTTAAAAAGCAGAATATACCAAAGCTGATAAATCTAATTGCAGTTGTTTAGTCCTCCCAGTGGTAGCTCTAGAAATAGAACTTCTACCGCCCTTCCTGTCTTCTTACCTTTATCCATCTAGTCCTGAGAATTTGCTTCCACCTTTAGAAACCCACCCTAATGTCATTGTCTTTTGAATAATGACTAGGAAGCAAAACATAGGCTTTTAAAGAGGTTGGGGATCATATTGGGCAGTACAAATAGGGAGCATCAGACATGTGAGGTTCCAAAGAGGAGAGGTCGTTTAAAGGGTGAACTTTCCAAGAAAAACTGATAAAACTCATTCAACTAAGTCAATCAGTTTAAGGAGATTAATATCTCAGAATAAAGTTCTAGTCAGAAGCTATGGTCATACTCCTTTTCTCCATTTCCTTAATGCAAAGAAACACAGAGTCATGAAAAGACTGGGGGCAATGTGGAAAGTGATCCTAGATATTCATAAGAGAGAAAAAATGTTGTTTTGCTGCCATAGTGATGGACAGGATTTAGGGGAAAGAAAAATAGGTGGATTCATAATTCCTGCTGTTCTAAGGTCTTCAATAATTCAATTCTAAAGTTTAGTATCTGCTATTTGTTATCATCACATCACTGCTTTCAATTTTTTTATCACTTAGGAATAGGTTCAATAGCATATAAAAGAAAACTATACTTGAAGTAGCTGAAAAAACAGATTTTTTTAATTTTAATTTTTTTCTCACACACTTGGGAATTTGAAAGTTGGTAATCCAAAGCTGGCGCATCAACACCACAGTCTCATTAGTGTCCCTGGTTTACAGTATAACACAATTAAAGCATAACTCCTGTCCTCATGCCCCAAGATGTCTCTTCCCAAACTCCCCTGGCATCACAACTGTGGAGGAGGAAAGTCAGTTGAGGCTGTGCCTGTTTTACAGAGCATTCTTAGAAGCCCCATCTAATGGGGTCCACTTATATATATAACTGGACCTGTGTCAATGGCTACCTCTATCTACAGAAGAAGAATTTTAAAATGTAGTTTTTTGTGTTCACATTACTATCCCAGGGGAAATGGTATTTCTGGTTAGGGGATAAAGGGAGATTGGCTTTCTGGTAGCCAATTGAGCACAATGCTCTCTGTGATATATAAACTTCATTATCTGACTGAGTCACTAATAGTATCATGTGTTACTGGTCAAATATTTATGATTCCCACGTTGCAGGATGGTGTTTCCCCACCTCCTTGAAATTAGATGTAGACCACACTTCTTAATTTAGCCAATATCATTGAAAGAAGTGATACCAGTCATTCCCTGGAAAACCTAAGAGAAAGTGTTCAATTTTCCACTCTGGAACAGATCTGGTGTTATTCCCAATGGTTGCTGCTTCACCAGCCTGGGGTCTGAGTAATTGCGATGAGTTGAGGCCCTTGGCTAACTCATGACAGACATATAGCATACAGCTTGAGTATGGTACTAAGCCACAGAAGTTTGGGGTTATTTTTTACTACAGCATTATCTAACCTACCACTACAGTTATCTTCTACCACTAGCTTCTATAGAGTGTCTGGTCATTTCTATTTCCTTATCATATTTTTACATCATATTTCTCCTTTTGCGTCCCTTTTCCCTTTCCACTATCTTTCCTTTCACTAAATTTCCCTGTTTTTCTCTCTTATCTCTTTCCAATTGAGTATAACCTGAGAATCATGTAGCTCCATTTTTATCATGGAGGTGAAAAAAAAAAAAAAGTTAATTCCTCTGAGTTATGGACTAAGATAGCATAAGCTACAGTAGCTCTGCTTTTCTCTACCTAGCACATGTGGAAGCAATAAGATTTGACCACTCAAATGCTCTGTCCAGTTTCTGAAATTGTCCTTTTCTCTGTTTCTTTTCCAATTTTCTGATAAGATTGAACATTGGCACATAAAGAAGTCTCTACTGTGTAATTTTCTTACTACATTAAATCTGAAGATAGCTGAGCAAATAAATAATGGTTTTAATTTAAAATTCTACTATTCAAGCCAAGAACACAAAGGATAAAATGGGAAGTGGATACCAGATCACAAGATGTATTTACTAATGTCTAATTGAAATGACATAAAAGAACATGCTTCTTGAAACCTCACACATTCTATGTACAGTAGGCTTAATTGGCTATATACTGCTATATTTAGAGGTTGTGATTATGAAAGGTTTTTAAAGTAAGACAAGCAACATATTCTATTGCTAAGAAAATTTTTATGATGATTACATCTAACAGCCATGACAAAAAACATCTAAATATGTCTTGCTTGAGGGATAATATATCTTGTAGTAATTAAGTCATGATCAACAGATTTATAGTGAATATATTAAGTGCACCTTAAGAGCAGAAGGTATGAAAGACTATTAGAACTTAGAAATAATTTTTGTGAATTTAATTTTTAAATCAGGGAGTGTGCTGGAATGAAGATTAGGAGTTAAAGCTCCTGTTTCTATCACTCTCTAATGCTTTAGGATCCTAGTTAATGAAACATACTCTTTTCTCTACCTTAGTCACGTTTTCAGTGAAATTGAAGAAACCAAACATATGCATGCCCTTGGGGCAACATAACAGTGTTGTTGGTTTTTTTCCTTTCTAAACTCTGGGTTAGTGACCTGTAGCAAAAATGTGCATAATTGCATCAAAAATATTCAGAAGTTTCACCATTTGTAATAGACACTAATTGTTTTTGCTTTTTCAGTTTTTTTATTTTTGTCAAATTCCCATCTTCCTCCTGTGAGCTACTCTTCTCTTATTCTATGTGGTTCTTCTGGGATGATTAATCCCTGTACTCCAGGTATAATACATCATGAATTATGAATTATTTGATTTGATCTGCTAATATTTTGTTAAGGATTTTTCATCTATTTACATCAGGTATATCAGTCCATAATATTCTTTTTTGTAATACACTTACAAGAATTTATTATTAGCATTATATTCACCTCATGAAATGAGCTGGGCAGTGATCCTACTTCCCCTAAATAATTTATGTAAGATTGGTGCTATTTCCTCCTTGAATATTTTTGATATAACGTACCAGTGAAACCATCCAGAACTGGAGTTTTCTTTTTGGGAATCTTTTCATGCAAATTTTAATTTCTTTAATAGATATAGAGCCGTTTCTTCTTACACTGATTTGATAAATTGTATTTTTCAAAAATTTGCCCATTTCTTTGAAGTTGTCAAAATTAGTGGCATAAAATTGATCTTATTATCCCTATAAATGCTTTGTTCATTGCCACATCATCCTAATATTTAAATTAAGACTTTTAATGGTATTCTCCAGGTTGTGATATTTACTCCTGTTCTTTATTTCATTTTATAAGCTATCTGGAAGAGTTCATATCTACTGCCATAACATCAACTATTTTTCATTTTAGAGGTCCCAGTTCTGGGTGCTCATGAGAAATACTTGGCTGTTTTTAAGAAATACTATATTTGCTTTCCTTGACAGAAAAATTGGATCAGACTTTCTGGGGATAAGGCCTAGTAGACATTGCTCTACTCAATATCTCCACTATCAATTCTATGGTGCAGGTATTTGTTAGAATCCCTTCTTTAAATGTTCCATATCCTAAATGGAAACCTCTAATTCTAAACATGCTTTTAATCTCCTAAAGTAAAATTTGTTTAACTGCCAACAGGAATGTCTGGCAAACCTGAGTATATTACCTTCATCTCTGTAGTTTTGCTATTCATTATGTATTCATGTTTTTTTCACTTTAAGCCAACTCAGTTGAGGTAGATTTATATTTAAAATGCACCCATTTTCAGTGTATAGACAAATGAATTTTGAAAAATACATATGCCCATGTAACCATCACTCCAGCAATTATGAGTGTCTTATCATCTCCAAAGAATTCCCATGTGTTCCTTTTCATTTAACCACTGATGTGATATCTGCCAACTATATGTTCGTTTTGCCTGCTTTAGAATTTCATATGAATGAAGTAGTAAAGTGTGAATAATCTCATTTCTGGATAAGGCGACTGTATCAGTGGTTTGCTCCTTTTAATTGAATTTTTTGGACAATGTCAAACTAGTGCTAACAAAAGCAAGGGATAAGAAAGCAAGTAAAATTTGAGATTAGATATTGAATAGAACCAAGGAAAGAGAATAATCAGAATTTCACTCCTTCCCAGATACTCTCTGCTTTGCCTGTTTTTTCTCCTACAATAATATATTAGGGTGTCCCCAGGAACAAAAGGTTTTTGGATTTGCCTTGCCACCTAAGTATGAGGCCACTAATGAGACTATTAAGGAATTCTTGAGGTCATTTCATTAGTAACTGGGCCAAATTAGCCCTATAATAAAGACTACTCTGGATCCATCCTAACAAAGCTTAAAATAGGGATTGAAAAGGTCTAATTAACTCAGTTAATTTAACTATATCATAGAGAAAGACTATCAATATATAAAAGAATACGAAAAATCTAGCATCTAGAATCAAGCATCATAGAATTGAAAATATACAGTATCTGATAAAAGTTATTAGGCATGAAAATAAGCATTTCTGAGAGTTTGTTTAATTATTAGAAAGAGACATAAATGACAGAGATGGAAGAATTCATAGGATTAAAAAGGCAGAGGAAAACATTATGATGAGGAGAGTGATATAAAATATTTTTAAAAATAATGAAAATACAGTATCCAAAATGGAAAATACAACTACAGAAAAAAAGCTAAGTGAACATGTAGTAATAGATATGATCCCTAAAATAATTTACATTAGGGGTCATTGTTTTTGTTGTACCGTCTTAGGGAATTTTAAATTTTTGTATTCTGGTAATATATATATATACAACCTAAAATTTCCCCTTTTAGCCACATTAAAATATATATTTTAGTGTTGTTAATTATATTCATAATGTTGTGTTACCAACACCATTATCTTTTACCAAAGTTGTATAGCACCCCAAAGACAAACCAATTAAGTAGGTTTCAGGAACCTGGGAATATGTATTCTAGTGTCAAAGTCTATTAATTTGCTTATTCTAATTATTTCGTATCAGTGAGATCATACAATGTTTGTCCTTTTGTGTCTGGCCTAATTCACTCTAAATGACGTCTTCAAGGTTCATCCATATTGTATCATGTATCAGAACGTCATTCTTAGATAATATGCCATTGTATGGATATCCCATATTTTGTTTATTCACTCATGTGTTGATGGACACATGTTACTTCCATCTTTTAGCAATTGTGGTTAGTGCTGCTCTAAACATTGGTGTGCAAATATCCCTTTGAGTCCCAGCTATTAGTTATTTGGGGTGTACACCTAGAAGTGGCTTGCCGGGTCTTATGGTAAATCCATACTTAACTTTCTGAGGAACTGGCAAACTGTTTTCCACAGTGGCTGCACCATTTTACAGTCCCACCAACAGTGAACAAGTGTTTCTATTTCTCTGAATCCTTTCCAATATTTGTTATTTTCTGTTTTTAAAATAATATTAGTCATATCAATGTGTGTGAAATGGTATTTCATCGTGGTTTTGATTTGCATTTCCCTAATGGCTAATGACATTAAACATCTTTTCGTGTAGTTTTGGCCATTTGTATATCTTCTTTGGAGTAATGACTATTCAAGTCTTCTACCAATTTTTTAATAGGGTTGTTTGTCTTTTGCTATTGAATTGTAGGATTTCTGTATATGTTCTGAATATTAAACTCTTATCAGATATGTCATTTCCCAATATTTTTTACCATTCTGTAGGTTGTCCTTTTCCTTTCATGATAAGTCCTTTGATGCCCAAAGCTTTAAATTTTGATGACATCCCATTTATCTAATTTTTCTTTTGTTACTCATGCTTTTGGTGTTACATCTAAGAAGCCATTGCTTAACACAAGGTCCTGAAGATGCTTCCCTAAGTTTTATTCTAGGAGCTTTATAGTTTTGATTTTTATATTTATGTCTTTGATACTTTTTTTTAACAAATCAATTTTATTGATAGATATTAATAAAGCATAAATCCATCCAAAGTGTACAATCAATGGTATTTAGTACAATTACGTAGTTGTGCATTCATCACTTCAATCAGTATTAGAGCATTTTCATTACATCAATAACAATAAAAATAAACAAAATAATCACCATTCAATCTCTCTATGCTTCTCCTACCGTATATAGCTGCTATTGTTTCCCTCTCTCTAGTTTATTTGTATTTATATATATTTAAAAACAGTCTTATATATGCAATATTACCCAGATTTGTATTTGACATGAGGTTTCACTATGCTATACAGTCCCATGTTAAATTTTTTAGCTTTCCTTCTAATAATATACTTGTCCTTAGACTTTCCCTTTCAACCACTGTCATACCCTAATAATAGCTCTGCCAGTTACAAACAGTATGATGTGCTTTCAACACTTCTATTCATTTCCAAAGATTTACAAACAACCTTTTTACCAATTCTGCACAAATTTAACCTCAGCTTTCCATTCTCTACCCATATTCTAGTTTCTGGTGACCTATATTCTAATTATTAACTCCATGAGGTTACACAATATATTTAGTTCATAGTAGCGCAATCATACAGTATTTGTCCTTTTTTGTCTGGTTTACTTAACTCAACATAACATCCTCCAGGTTCATCTCTGTTGTCATATGCTTCACGACTTTTTTCTTCTTACATCTGCATAATAGTACATTATGTGTATACACCACAATTTGTTTATCCATTTATTGGTTGATGGACACCTAGGATGTTTCCGTCTTTTGGCAATTGTGAAAAACACTGCTATGAACATCGGTGTGAAGATGTCTGTTTGTGTCACTACTTTCAGTTCTTCTGTGTATATACCTAGTAGTGGTATTGTTGGATCACATGGAAAGTCTATATTCAACTTCATCAGGAAATGCCAAACAGTCCTCCAGAGTGGCTATACCATTCTACATTCCCACTAACAATGAATAAGCATTCCTATATAGCCTCATCCTTTCCAAAACTTTTAGTTTCCAACTTTTTAATAGTGGCCATTCTAATAGGTGTGAAATGATATTGCATTGTAGTTTTGATATCCATTTTCCTACTTGCTAGTGATGTTGAACATTTTTTCATGTGTTTTTTTCACCACTTGTATTTCTTCTTTGGACAATTGTATATTTAGGTCGTTTGCCCATTTTCTAATCAGCTAGTTTGTCTTTTTAATGGTGTGTTTAGTGTCTCTTTATATATCATGGATGTTAAACCCTTATTGGATATGTGATTTCCAAATATTTTCTCCTATTAAGTCGATGGCTTTTTCACCTTTTTGACAAAATCTTTTGAGGTGTAAAATTGCTTAATTTTGAGGAGGTCTCATTTATCTATTTTTTCTTTTGTTGCTCATGCTTTGGTTGTAAGGTTTGAGAAGTAACAGCCTACCACAAGATATTGAAGATATTTTCCTACATTTTCATCTAAGAATTTTATGGTTGTCAATTTTATATTTAGGTCCTTGATCCATTTTGAGTTAATTTTTGTATAAGGTATGAGATAGGGGTCTTCTTTTTTTCTTTTGGTTGTAGATATCCCCTTCTACCACAGCTGTTTATTAAATAGACTGTTTTTTGGCCTAGCTGGGAGGGCTTGACCGCCTTGTCAAAAATTACTTGACTGTAGATGTGAGGGTTATTTCTGAGTTCTCAATTTGGTTCCATTGGTAAATCTGACTGTCTTATGCCAATACCATGCTGTTGTTACCACTGTAGGTAAGTAATATGCTTTAAAGTAAGGAAGTGAGTGCCCTCCAACTTCATTCTTTTCTTTCTTAAAGAAATTTTTGGCTATTTGGTGCCCCTTACCCTTCCAAATAAAAATTTGATAATTGATTTTCCCGTTTCTGCAAACAAGGCTGTTGGGATTTTTATTGGTATTATATTGAATCTGTAAATATGTTTGGGTAGAATTGAGATCTTAACAATATTTAGTTTTCCAGTCCATGAACATGGAATCTCCATTTATTTGAGTCTTCTTCAATTTCTTTTAGCAATGTTTTGTAGTTTCCTGAATACTACATCCTTTATGTCCTTGGTTAAGTTTACTCTTAAATATTTGTTCTCTTAGTTGCTATTGTAAATAGAATTTTTTTTTCTAATTTTCTCCTCAGATTGCCCATCAGTTGTGTACAGAAACTCTATTGATTTTTGCTTGTTAATCTTTTATCCCACCTGGTTGTAGAACTCATCTCTTAGTTCTAGTCGCTTTGTTGTGGATTTTTAAGGATTTTCTAAATATGGGTTCATATCATCAGTGAATAAAGGAAGTTTTACTTCTTTTTTTCTATTTGGGAGATTTTAATTTCTTTATCTAGCTTAATTGCTCTAGCTAGAACTTCTAGCACAATATTGACTAACAATAGTGACAGGGGCATCCTTGTCTTATTCCTGATCTCAGCGGGAAATCCTTCCGTCTTTCATCATTGAGTACAATGCTAGCTGTAGCTTTTCTATATGTGTACCTTACCATATTGAGAAAGCTTCTTTCTATTCCTATCTTATGGATTGTTTTTTATCAAGAAAGGATGCTTTATTTTGTTTAATGCCTTTTCTGCATCAATTGAGAGTATCATGTGATTTTTCTTCTTTATTATTTTGGTTTATTACAGTAATTGATTTTCTTGTGTTGAACTACCCTTGCATACCTGGGATAAAACCCACTTGATTGTGGTGTCTAATTCTTTTAATGAGCTTTTGGATTCTGTTTACAAGTATTTTGTTGAGGATTTTTGCATCTATATTCATTAGAGATATTGGTCTGTAATTTTATTTTTTTGTAGTTTTTTGAATCTGGTTTTGATATTAGGGTGATGTTGGCTTCATAGAACTAGTATGGTAGCATTCTTTCCTGCTTAAATTTTTGGAAGCGCTTGAGCAAGATTGTCTTTGAATGATTGGTAGAATTCACCTGTGAAGCCATCTGGTCCTGGGCTTTTCAGCTTTGGGAGATTTTTGATGTCTGTTTCAATCTCTTCACTTGCTATTGGTTTGTTGTGGTGTTCTATTTCTTCTAGGGTCATTGTAGGTTGTTGGTGTGTTTCTAGGAATTTGTCCATCTTATATACATTATCTAGTTTTTGGTGTACAGTTATTCATGGTATCCTCTTGTGATCTCTTGTATTTCTACGGGGTCAGTGTAACCAGGTTGCTCTTTTAAAAATGTAATTCTAGGGATGTTAATTATCTGTTTAAACCCATTCAGTGACCTCTACTGTCTTTATGAGCAAATCCAAAATACTTAAAATGGCATATAAAAACCCTCTGTGATCTTGGGAGCCATTTCTTACTTCTCAGACTTCAGTTTTCTTTCCTACCTCCTGTATCCTTCTCTTCTTTTTTTGTACCTCAGGTTTATTACATTTTCTCATACTTCAATAACACTGCATGTGCTATTGTCTCAGTCTGGAGTTTTCTCTTTTGCTGCCCTGGAAATTCATATTTAGTTCACAATGTAACCATCACCTTTTCACTAAAGAGGCACTTTTTGACACCCTAGATATAGTTAACTCACCTTATATTTTGCACCCTAAACCTCACTTGTTATAAGATTTATGTGTCTCTCAACTAGTCTCTGTTAAGGCTTCCTTAGTTAGAGCAGCTCCTGCTATCTCCTGTTTTATTAGGAATCCTGAAGAATGTGTCATGCCAATAATACCATGCAGACATTTCAAATGCCTTTTCCTCTCATCTGCCAGGAGAGCATTTGATCATTGACTACATTTCTCATGATGCTACCAACCACAAGACTAATAAAAAGTATTATAAAAAATATTATATTATGCTGAGTGCCTGATCTGTAAGACACAGTAATGACCAAGGGATAGATAATCCATCTCTTCAAGAAGTCCCTATTTTAATGGGAAGTCTAACAGTTAAATAGTTATGATAAATGGGTATATCTACTTTATGAGGGAAATGCAGGAGCCTCTAGGGCTGCATGGCAGAAGGGAGTGGGGAGATCTAGGCTAGAGGATTAAGGCTTTAGTCAGAGAGGTTGTTAGGGTCATACATACCTCAGTTTGGATACTTGTTCTGACATTAGCTCCTTTTTTGACCTTGGAAAAGCTACTTAACCTCCAAGCTTCAGTCTCATCATCTATGAAATGGATATCTTAATATCTTCCTCATGGCATTGTTGTAAAAGTAAAATGCGATTTTGCATGTAAAGCATTGATAACAGTGTTTGGCATGTGAAAGTGCTCAATAAATGTTAGTTGCTGAAGGTATTTTCTTGAATCTTGAGTCATGATAAAAATATCAGAAATATTTCCATATATGATTCTTTTTAAAGAATTTTAATGGCTTCATAATATGTCATTACTTGAGTTGGCTACCATTTATTTGTTAATTCTATATTTAAATGTTTCTCCTTTTTGTCTATTATTACAAACAATGCTATGATAAACAACCTTGTATAGGATATCAGTAAAATGGTGGATTAAGGGCCTTTGACTATTCACCTTGCCATAAAAGCAACAAAAAACTTGGTAAACATTGTCAGAATCAACATTTTTAGAGCTCTGGAAGTTAACCAAAGGCTTTCAATGTATTTTAAAATGATGCAGACTCTGTGGAAGACAGCTTTGGCATTGAGGGGGGAAACAGGACCTTAGAAAAATGGCTGCTTGTATTGGAATGGATATTTTTGGTGGTAAATGGCACAAATCAACTCAAATTAATCTAAGCCCCCCAAAGCAGTGTAATTATTGGATCATATAATTAAATGTCAGGTACAGATAACTGAAGGTGTGATGATGTAGTTCCTCAGAAATGTTTTAAGGATCTTTTCTACTTCTTGCTGAAGCTTACATCTATGTTGGCTTCTTTCTAGGGCAGGATGTTCCCAACCCCAGCAGTTCTAGGTGTATCACTTTCCAGTTTAGCAACAAAAATTAGGGAGAACCTATTTCTCATTCATCAAAGTCCCCTGTGGTTTTGCTCATTTTTCTGGTTTTGTTCCTATTCGTATTGCTGTTGCAGTTACTGATACTTTGACCATCCACCCTTGGAAGATATCACCAGCCACGTGTGGAATAAACTGACTTAAACCATGTCAACTTAGAGTTGGAGGGGGCTGCTTCTAGAAGATGAATAGAGGACAACACAAAAAGGAAAAAACAAAAGATAAAAAAAGCCAAGAAATGAAGATGTATATTTTATAATAGTAAAGAATGCAATCCATAATGAATATCTAATTGATTCAAATAGCACAACATACATGTAATAAAAATAAACATGTAATAAAAATAAAGATTAAAAAATGTAACAGAAAAGAAAACTCAATAATTATAGAACTCGTAAATAAATCCAGGAGTATAATAGGGGAATACTGGAAGCATTTGCTTTAAAATCAGAAATAAGACATCCCTGTCATATATCATGTTGAGGTACTAATTAATATAGATAACACAAATAAAAAATGATATCTTTCTTGTTGGAAAAAAACTAAAGGGCTTGATAACTGAAGCCAAGATAATTCTCTCCCTATATTAAATAATACTGAGACCAAGCCAAAGTAGTATAAATGGATGCCCCATGAATACTTGCTCCTGGAAAGTAAAACTGTGAATTTAGCTCACTAATCAAGATGAACAGCTTGCCTCTCAAGACTCTCTTCAAGAAAGTGTCCTTGTTAGGTTCACCAATATAAATAAATTCTGCCCATGCCCGTGCACTTCTCTACCTTGTAAGAGCTATCTTAAAATCATTCAACCCATGTCCTATGATTCTATAAATATCTTTCTACCAAATACTTCCTATTGTATTATTTTATCCATATGAATTGTCCATAAGAGGCAGAGTTATAGGGCTAGAAAGCACTAATGTTTACGTAGGAATAGGGGACTTGGAGAGAAATGGGGAGTGAATGCTAATTGATAGAGTTTCCTTTTTTAGTGATGACAATGTTGTAAAATTGACTTTGGTGATGGTTGTACAACTCTGTGACTATATTTTAAAAGAATGAATTTTACAATTTAAATAAATTGTATGATAGTGTCTTAGTTTCCCAGCTGCTATGACAAATACCATACAGTAGGTTGGCTTAATAAGAGGAATTTACTGGCTCAAGGTTTCAGAGGCTAGAAGGCTTGCCTCCTCCTAGAGTTGGTAGCATTCTGGCTGGCTGGCAATCCGAAAATTCTTGGGTTCCTTGGCTTCCCCAACCCCTGGGTATATGTTCTTTTTTTTCACATCTGGGTGTTCCTGCTGACTTCCTGCTTCTCCCCATGACTTTTTCTTTATAAGGACTTCAAACATAAGATTAAGAGCCCTCCTGATTCAGTTGGCCACACCTTAATTTAAAATAACATCTTCAAAAGGTGCTATTTACAATAAGTTCATGCCAACAGGACTGGTATTAAGATTAAGAACATGTTTTTGTTTTTCTGGGGTAGATAATTCAATCTACCACACTATGTGAATCATACCTCAATAAAGCTGTTATACATATTTTAGAGAAAGGAAATGAATGGGATTGGAAGGATGAGTGAAAGTATTGCACATTTGAAAAACTGATTCCTGTCATTTACTTAACAATTATTTATGGGTCCTGGGCTCCTATCAGGAACTACTCTTGATGCTGGGTAAACAGGGACAAACAAGACAGGCAATTCCCTGAGATCATGGGGCCTAATTACAGGACAAAACAAGCGATCTACATGGATGCATTTTATATGTGCCTGATAAGACTTCTTCCAGAATCCTTGTTAATAAATGTAGACATACAGAAATACAGCAAATAAATAAAGGTCACCACATGATCAATTACTGTTCAGAAGACAAAAGCCTTTCTAAGTAAGTAAAATGGATTAAGTTTTACATTATTGATGAACACTTCCCATGTTCTGACGTTTAATCAAAACAGCACACAGAAGTTATATGAACTTTGTTTTATTAATTATCCAAATTTTATAATGGTAAATTTCATTAATGTTATAACCAAAGGGTATTGATCCCTTGATATATAGAAATAAACATTCTCATGTGAAACTCTACTACAGTTCATGTTACAGATGACACACTAAACATACCTAGAAATATAATTAAAATTAAATAGAATAAACAATAATTAAATAGAATAAATTGAATAAATTAACTTATAGGTTCTTATCATATAATCTACATTTATGAACTACACTAACAGTTTTAACTTATCAAATTTCTAATTGAGCCATTTTATAGTCTCTTGTTAGAATAAGACCAAACGAGAAAAAAATAAAATATATCAGTTGAGACAAAAAGATCTTGCTGTTGTTATGGGTCTTCAAAGTGGACTCATTGGAAGAAGGATCCACACAGTAGGTGCTACATTTGTGTCCAGGTTATATAAACAGAAACGAGTCAAGTGGTTAGTGTTGATACAGTCTTGTTACCAGTAGGGATTAGTGTTGGGCCAAGGAAGTCCCTTAGCAAATGAACTCTTGGGGACCTTCCTCCTCACTTTCCAGAATAGGGGGAAGCACAGGATGTCCTCTTCTCAAGACATTCCTCCTGGGACTCCTTCTTAACTTCCGACTTTTGACAGGAGGGCAATATGGAGGACTAGGGTCTGGCTTATTTGCTCCCCTATCAGGTGAGAGGGTTGAATGAGAAGAAGCTATTGAGCTGCTTCTGCTTGTGCGAGGAGCTCCAAGACCAGCTCTGTCTTGATCTCCTGTGACACCTGCTGACTCTGGTTGGGGTTGGCCCAACTGGAGGGAACCCAGGGTGTGGTGACTGGTTGATACAGGGCATGACTTTACCATCTCAGCCTGATGTTCCTCCTTCCTTGGGAACCTGTTGGTCCAGAGGGTTCCTGTTTGTGCTTTCAAGACTCTGCCAAATGCTCTATTTGGAACATGAGGGATGGAATGATAATTTTCAGAAACTTTATGTTCTTCTTCATTTAGTTTTTGTGCCATGTATGTGCTTTCTTTTTTCAGTTCAAATAGGTTTCTCTCAGCTATCAGAGCTCTTATCTCCATATCATGAGCTTTATGCCTCTGGGAAATAAGAAGGCTTTCATAATAACCAGTGATTCTGTCAATTTTTTCTGCAATGATTTCTGCTTGAATTTTATAAGTTTTCAGCTTTTCACATCCATTGCTGATGTCTTCATTTGCTTTGGAGAAATCCTCCTCCATCTTTATGGAGTAAATTCTCTTTAAATTGAACATTGGATAAAAACTTGTTTCCTTTTCTTGATGTGGGTGGACTTGATGTTTCTGCTGGAGCTTTTGCTTCTCCCTTTCCAGTTGGGTGGTTTCTAACTGGAGCAAAGCTTTTTTTTTTTCAGTTTGGAATCTTTCCATGTGATTTTCAAGTTCATTGATTATTTTAGTTTCTTCTTCTAATTTTGAATACATTTGTTTTCTTTTTTCTTTGAGACTTTGTAAGTAAGTATTGAACTCCACCCCATCAATCAACACTCCTTTGGATTCTCCAGCTATGATGTCTCTATTTTCAGATGTCTTCAGTATATTCAATTTCTTGTTCCCAAGATCTATATTATCTTCCTCAAGAACAGTAGCTGAATCACAAATCTTAAGCAAGTGCTCACCTGGAGGTTTGATCTTACTCACTTTATTATTAAAAACAGGCTTCATAGACAGTTAAGAGTTTTCTGAGATTTTTCTCTTTTTAGTAAATGTTCTCAGTCTTCCCTTCCATTTTTGAGATTCCTGTGAAGACAGTTTTATGCTTCTTTCAAGCCTGGAATTTTCCTCCAAAGCCCTTGTCATTGCAGTGGGAAGCTGTTCTGTATTCACCTGAGAGATTTTGAAGGATGATTTGGTTGGAGCTACTTGATGTAGGATCTGCCTTGTTGAGTCTTCTAAGGTCAGAGTATTGCTTGTAGTGGCAGCCATCAGGTGAACTTTTTGTAAACATTTAGATGTCTCTCCTTTCCATGATTTTCTAAACTTATCTAGAACTGTCCATTCTTTCCCCTTAAATAAGACATCTCAATGGACTTGTGACAAAAGACCAAGTAAATAATTGTAGCTTTCCAGTACTTTATTCATGGTCTTCACATTTACAATTTCTGATACTTTGTTCTTGAGTTTGGCTTTTGTTGGAGTTGATTTAAGGTCTCCAAATTCTTCTTCAATGTGGTGAAACTTATCAACAATTTGTTTTGTTCCCTCTAGAAGAGCAGAAATGCCAGTGGCCAGTTTTTTTGTCTCTCCTTCCATCACAATAAGATATAATAATAAAAATCCACACTATAACTATCTAAGCCACCATTTTGCACAGCATTCCTTGGGGATCTGGGCTTTGTATAAAGTCCTCTGTCAGAGCTGCCAACTCCTGGCACAAGGTCACCAGGATCAGGATTGCACAGAGCATCATGACTATCAGCAGACCATATGAGGCTCCCAAGGCCTCTGCTGAGTCACCTCGGGTTGCCAGGAACCTGTTGCCACAACACAAGATAGAACCCCATGGTGAGCATCCTGCCCGGAAACTCCCACTGCCTGGCAACCAAGG
Organism: Tolypeutes matacus; assembly: GCA_026826555.1. Taxonomy (NCBI): domain Eukaryota; kingdom Metazoa; phylum Chordata; class Mammalia; order Cingulata; family Chlamyphoridae; genus Tolypeutes; species Tolypeutes matacus. The sequence goes on from JAKSZT010054458.1 coordinate 30,501,532, forward strand.
CAGACCTCATTGGAGGTGGGGGAGGAGTCAAGAAAAACAGTGCCTGCATCTTTCCCCACATCTTGACCTACAAATCAGTGATCACATCTCATGACCCAGGGGATATGGTCTAGGCTCTGTAGGCCAATAGGGATGGACTGTGGCTCTGGCTACCCTAGATTTTTCCTGGCCACCTTAGGAAAGAAAGAGATAAATGTCTTTCCACACTTGTAACCATCCGGATCATTTGTTGGGAGGTTTCATGGTAGAGGATTTGCAGACTCCCAATGCCTGCCACATAAACTTTTTATTCTGTGGCCTGGGAGACCTAAGCCAGCCCATGGTTATCAAATAAGACTCCAACTGCCAGTTCTCTCCTTAATTTATATCTGACTGGCCTGGAATATGTGTTATGAGGATGAGAGGGGTTGTGATAAACCCTGCATAGAGATTCATCTCACTTTACTAATTTCATCTTTAAAAACTAAGGGAGAAATATTGGAATTTTCAAGTCGTTAGATTTCAAGCACATACATTCTAACTATGTGATCTTTGGATTCACTTTCATTTTTCTCTTTTGACTGTTCACAGAAGGGCTGCATTGACCACAAGGGTTTCTGGCTGGCATCTGACTCTTTAGCAATATATTATTTTTTAAACTTTTTATTTTGAAATAATTTCAAATCTACAGGACAGTTGCAGAAATAATATAAACTCTATACAGAGAAATCCAACATAATTCCACACTCAAGGTATCCAGATACCCAGAGCCACCAATTTTAACATTTTTCCATCTTGGCTATATCATTATATTATCTATCTATCTATCTATCTATCTATCTATCTATCTATCTATCTATATTCTGAACATTTGAGAACAGGTTGTACATGTAATCCTCAAACAATACTTTCTTGTATGTTTCTTAAGGATATTCACTTATTTAATCACCTAAAGTGCAGTTATCAGGCTCAGAGAATTTAACATTGAAATAAACCTTACACTCTAAATCTAAATGCTTACATTGAAAAAGAAGAGAGACTTCAAATCAGTGACCTAACCTCACAACTAGAAGAACTAGGGAAAAGCAAACTAAACCCAAAGCAAGCAGAAGGAAGGAACAAAATATCAGAGCAGAGATAAATGAAATAGAAAAAAAAAAAAGAATCAACAAAATCAAGTTTGTTCTTCAGCAGGAAGTAGCTACAAAAGAATAACAACCACCCCTCAGTATCACCTTAAGAATAAGGGCATGAATTCTCTGAGGATGGAGTTGAGGTACATTAGTATAGTGAAAGGGGGTAGCAGGCACAACAGACAACATGGCCGAAGACAACATGGCTAACAGACAACATGGCAGTGAGAACCCCCTGAGACCTTGACCTTGTGGTCCCAGAATCGAGAGGATGCCTGGAATGTTCCAAACAGGCCACACCATTGGCCCCCACCATTGGTGGGGTAACTAATAATAACAGGGACCCCTCCCCTTAGCATTAGCAAAGAGAGGAATAATTAATAGCTTAAAAGGTGACTACATAAGCCAAAACCTGTTCCCTCTGCCTAGAGGATCCCCCATCAAATCTCGATGCATTTTTCCATCCTTCTCTCACATTTCTCAGCAACTCTGTTCTTTTCCCCATTTCCCAATAAATTCTTTTTACTGGCCTAACCCCACCCCCCAAAAAAGTTGGTTCTTTGAAAAGATCAAAGAAATCAATGAAATCAATAAAATCAATAACTATTTAGGTAGACTGACAAAGAAAAAAGGGGAGAGGATACAAATAATGAAAATCAGAAATGAAAAGGGGAATGGTACTACCAACCCCACTGAAATAAAAAAGGACTATAAGTGGATACTATCAATTATTGTATGACAATAAATTAGATAAAATAGATGAAATGGAAAATTCTTAGAAACATGCACACTACCTATATTGATTTAAGAAGAAATAGAAATCTCAACAAACCAGTTATTAGTAAAGAGATTGAGACAGTAAACTTCCCAACAAAGATAAGCCCAGAACCAGATGGCTTCACAGGAGAATTCTACCAAACGTTCTAAGAAGACAATCCCCATTTTGTAGAAGATCTTTCAAAAAACTGAAGAAGGGAGACACAGCCTAACTCATTCTATGAGGCAAACTTCATCCTCATACTGAAGCCAGATAAAGATATCACAAGAAAAGAAAACTACAGAATATGTCTTATGAATATAGATGCAAAAATCCTCAAGAATATACTAGCAAACTGAATCCAACAACATATTAAAAAGAATTATACACCATGATCAAGTAGGAGTTAGGCCTGATATGTAAGTTTGGTTCAACAAAAGAAAATCAAATAATGTAATACATTACATTAACAGAATAACAGGAAAAAACACATGATTATCTCAATCAATGCAGAAAAGGCATTTGACAAAATCCAGCATCCTTTCTTGATTAAAAAAAAAACATTTAGAACTGTAAGAATAGAGGAAACTTCCCCAACATGATACAGGGCATATATGAAAAACCTACAACCAATTAACAACTTAATTAATGGTGAAAGACTGATAGCTTTCCTTCTAAGATGAGGTATAAAACAAGGATGACCACTGTTACCATTGTTATTTAACATTGTACTGGAAGTTCTTGCCAGAGCAATTATGCAAGAAAAAGCAACGAAAGTCATCCAAACTGGAAATGAAGGAGTAAATGTTTCCCTATATGTAGATGCTGTGATCCTATGTGCAGAAATTATTGAAAAAATCCACAGCAAATCTCCTAGTGCTAATAAATGAATTCAACAAAGTGGTGAGGTACAACATCAACATTCAAAATCAGTAGTGTTTCTATACACTAGCAATGAAAAATCAGAAGAAATCAAGAAAAAAAAAATCCATTCATAATAGGAACTAAAAGAATCAAGTATCTAGGAATTACTTTTAACAGGATGTAAGGGACTTGTACACAGAAAACTACAAAGACTAAAATAAATGAAAGAAAAACTAAATAAATGGAAGTATAGTTCATGTTCATGGATTTGAAGACTGAATAAGTTATGTTGCCAAGACTACCCATTATGGATTTCATGAAATCCCAATAAACTTCCTACAACCTTATTTGTCAAATTTATATGGAAGGATAAGTGTCCTAAATAGATAACGCCATCTTGATAAAGAAGAATGAAGTTGGAGGACTCCTATTTCCTGATCTTAAAATTTATTACAAAGCCACAGTAATTAAAACACCCTGGTACTGGCACAAGGACAGGCATATAAACCAGTGGAATAGAATTGAGAGCTCAGAAATCAACTCTCATATTTATGGCCAACTGATTTTTGACATGGGGGCACAACCACTCAATTGGGAAAGAATACTCTCTTCAAAAATGAAAAAAAAAAAAAAAAAAAAAAGGAAGAGGAGGACTCTTACCTCACACTATATACAAAAATAACTCAAAATGGATCAAGGACCTAAATATAAGAGCTACAACTATGAAAATTCTAGAAGAAAATGTACTTTAGCGTCTTTAGGATCTTGTCTTAGGCAATGCTTTCTTAGACTTTGTATCCAAAACACAAGCAACAAAAAGAAAAAAATAGATAAATGGGACTCATCAAAATTAAAAACTTTTGGTTCTCGAAGAACTTTATCATAAAAGTAAAGAAGACAACCTCCACAATGTTAAAAAAATATTTGGAAACCACATATTTGATAAAGGATTAATATACACTATATATAAAGAAATCCTTCAACTTAACAACAAAAAGACAAGCAACCCAATTTTAAAATGGGCAACATACTTGAATAGACATCTCTCTAAAGAAGATATAAAAATGATCAGAAAGCACAAGACAAGATGCTCAACATCATTAGCCATCCAGGAAATGCAAATCAAAACCACGAGATACCATTTCACACAACATTAGAATGAGTTCTTTTTTTTTTCCCAATGGGAATAAGTATTGAAGAGGATGCAGAGGAATAGCAACAGGCATTTATGATTGGTAGCAATGTAAAATGGTACAGCTGCTGTGGAAAACAATTTGACAGTTCTTCATAAAGCTAAATATAGAACTACCACAGGACCTGGCAATCCCACTATTAGATACATATCTGAAAGAATTGAAAACTGGGACTTGCACAGATATTTGCAAATGTATGTTCATAGAGTTATTATTCACAATTGCCAAAATAATTTGAAGCAACCCAAATGTCCATCAACTGATGAATGGATAAATAAAATGTGGTATATACATACAATGGAATATAATTCAGCTATTAAAAGGAATGAAGTCTTGATACATGTGTCAAGATGGGTTAGCCTCGAAGACCTCATATTGAATGAAATAAGCCAGATTTAAAGACCAAAATATTGTATGATTTCTCTGATTTGAAACCACTAGAATAAAAAAGCTCATAGGGTCAGAATCTAGAATATAGTTTACCAGGGGATGTAATGGTAGTAGGGAATGGGAAGTTAAGGCTTAAACTATACAGGGTCCCTATTTTGGAATGATGGAAATGTTTTGGTAATGGATAGTGGTAATGGTAGCACAATAATGTGAATGTAATTAACAGTACTGATATATGTATATGAATATGATTAAAAGGGGAAATGTTAGATTGTATATATGATAACAGAAGAAAAAATTTCTTTAAAAAATCCAAGGAACTACACTACACAATGAACCCTAAGTTAACCATGGTCTTTAAATAATGGTACAATTGTAAAAGTGTGTTATCATTAATTGTAACAGACGTTCCATGCCATTTCAAGGTGGTGGTGGTGTGGTATATGAGAATCCTGAATTTTATGCATGATTGTTCTGTGTACCTATGACTTCTCTAATAAAGAAAAAAAATTTGGTCATTATACAAATAAAATATACCAGGAAAAAGAGGAACAAAGAAGAGGTGGGAAAAATAGAAAACAAATATCAAAAGAATAGATTTAAACCCAACTGTATCAATAATTGTATTAAAAATAAATTGTCTAAGCAATTCAAGTAAAAGGAATAGATTGATTTTATTTTAAAGAGTAGAACCAATTATATTATTTCCACAAGAAACATACTTTAAATTTATAAACACAGGTTATCATGTAAAGATCTATAAACAGAAGTTTGGAATGGTGTATTAACATTAGACAAATTATATTTTGGAGCAAAGAAAATTACCAGGGGTAAGGAGAAACATTTCAATATAATAAAGTGTCCAATTCATCAAGACTAAATATTATTTAATCCAAACTACATGAAAAAATGTGGCTACTACTGAACAGAAAAACAGAGAAATCAACAATTATATTTGGATATTTCAAAACTCACCCTAAAAAATAATAGAAAAGTAGACAGACAGTCATTAAGAATATAGAGAAGACTTGATCTATATAATCACCAACATTACCAAAAGATATTTATAGAACACTCCACCAAAGAACTGCAGGATAAAATGTCTTTGCATGTATGCATGAAACATTCAACAAGATAGAGTATATTCCGAGTCATAAGACAAATTTCAAAAATTATAAGTGATTGAAATCATGCAAGGTATATTATTTTAACCAATGGAATTAAACAAGAAAACTATAAGGACGTACTTCAGTGTGGCAGGAAGCTCAGATCATAGACAGTGGTTTCATTTCATTCTTGTACTTCTTGATTTCTTGTATACCATAGTACTTAGCAGCAGGATCACTTTACAACAATTACTATAATGGTGCAGGCAAGGATGATAAAATAATTGTTTCATCTTCATGATATTTGTGGCAAATGCTTAATCATATTTTCCCTGGGACTGAAATAAATTGACAGCCTATTAAAGTTTTGGTTAATCTGTTTATTGAAAAAATATTGGTATTAGAAACAGCTATCTTGTTATTCTACATCAGAGAGTGACACCATCTCCCCACAACTGTCAGGCTCAGCATGTTCACAAACTAAGAACTCTGAATAAAGTGATGGCTTTATCCCTTTGTGTACACTGGTACAAGTATGTGCTGTAAATCTTTCTCATAGCTTCTACGAAAGAGATTAGTGGTCATTACCAGTGTGCCTTTGAATTGGGAAAGGAACATTCCAAGACTTTGAACTACTTTAATAATTTATTATCCAACAAAATCACTATGATTAGAATCAGGGCTGAAAAATTATGGCAATCAGTTGATAAGTGAAGTTTTGAGCAGAAGCTTTATATGGCCAGAAATATGGGGTGGTAGCAATGCATCTTAGATGTGGGTATTGATTTAGTCTAATTGTCATGGACTTGAAAGGAATGTGATTAGAATGTTGGTAATAAGGAGGTCCAGGGGAGTTATATTGAAGAATTTCTTGGAATAGTTACAGAATGTGAGGATATATGCATTTCATGGAAATGAACCCACTTCTGACAATGTTCTCAATGTTCTCAATGACGAAGTAGAAAATGTGAACATTTCTGTGGATACTAGACTCCTTCTTCTGCATGGTTCTTACCCAATAGGCCTACAAACAATGTAGCAATGGAGTCAAGGAGAAGTTATGAACAGGCTCAACAACATAGACCTATCCTCATGAAGATTCACCTGGATAGCAAGTGGCCAGCTGAGGGCCCAACTTGTCAAGAGCAGAGATCATTGTTGAACCTTCCAGCTCATTCTTCATAGAACCAAACAACCATTTGTGGTGGGTTGATTACATAGAGGCACTAGTGATTTGTTCTCAAATAGATACTTACTCTGGGTATGGATTTGCATTCCTTAACTGCAATGATTTTTATCAGTATCACTATTTAGGGAATTAATGAATGCCTTATTTGCCATTATGGGATCTAACACAACATTCTTACTGGAGAATTCATTTTACAGCAAAATAAGTTAGCAAAAGGCTGATGCACATGACAATCAGGTGACTTGATGAAATAGTGAATTAACCTAATGATGACTCAGTCATGACCCTAGCTGGATAACAACATATATATATCTCTCTCCCCAGTATAGCACTAAGTATATTTCTCTCTTTACATTTAGACCCTGAGTTCATCTTCAGTGTTTAAGCAGCATTTTAATCTTGGTATTTGTCCACTAAATGTTTGATGAATTTATATCTGAATTTATACCTGAATAATTTAAAAGGGTATTTATTGAAGTATCTCTAAATTTTCTCATTAGGAAAAATAACACTGTTGACTAAATAAAGATATATGTCTTAATTTAATTATAAAAATGAATTATGTTTCATAAACCCAACTAACATGAGATATGTAGAAGACAAAGTATTAATTTAAAAAACAAGTAGTGAGCCTATATACCATGAAGTAGATACCATAGAAAGTGCATGGAATAAAAGAAATATAAGATAAAGCTTCTGATTTTAAGTAGTTCATATTCTAGTTAGAGAACTGAGAAATAAATACAATATGAATGATGTCTTTTAAAGTACAATATGAATAAAGATTCATTTTTTAATTCCTGGGAGACTTGGGAACAGCTTCACAAAGTAGTTGATATTTCAACTGGATCTTGATAGATGCATAGGTGAACAACTTAAAGGGAAGAAGTGGCCTTGTGAATAAATTATATAAAGATCATTTATATAAAGAGAAAGAATTGTGCAAAAAACATGGTGTAGTTAGAGCCAAGTGAGTTTAGTTAACTATGTTTGGATAGAGAGAAACACAGGCTAAGACTGGAAAGGCAGGTTGGAACCAGATAGTGGAAGTTTCTGTATGCCATGCTAAGTAATTTGGAACTTTCCCTGAAGGAAAAATTGGATGATTTCCAACTGGAAAATCACTTTCATGCCTGGGCAAAGCATATACTACAGAAGGGAGAAACTGGATAAAGAGAGATAGACAAGATGGAGAAAAGGACATAAATTCAGAGCAGCATTTAGGGGATATTAATTGCACATCTCTCTAAGATATGCAAAGAAAGAATAATTAAGGCAATAAGAACCATGATAATATTTCTTGATTAAATCCTTGCATAATGTTCTAAATGAAAGTTTTATTTTCTGTAGTAATTCATCTCAGATTTGATCATCGCAGGGGAGTTATGATCAGTTTGTGTTGATGTATATCATTTATCAACTATTAATTTTGAAATATATTGTGCAAAGTCATTGAAATCATTAATGTGTAGGTTAATTCTTTTGTGCTAGTACAGATACTCCAAGGAAAGAAAAAATTTAAAATTCAATGTTTTTAGGTAATGAAAGAAAATGGTAGTCATTTCTGCAGAGTGGATTTCCGTAGTGGATTTCCATGATCCCCACTTCCTGGAGTTCAGGAGCATATAATCCCCTCCCCTTGAGTGTAGGTGGCATCTGTGACTCGCTTCTAGTTAATAGAACATGTCAACGGTGATGGGATATCATTCTCGTGACTACATTACATTATATGACTGTCTTGATAGATGTCTTGCTCTAGAGACTCTTTTTGCTGTCTTAAGTCGTGGCCATGTTTGAAAAGACCACATGGCCAGGAACTGTGGGCGTCCTCTAGGAACAGTGGGTAGTCTCTGCAGCCATGAGCAGCCGCATTACATTGGGTTACACTGCATACATTATATTGCATTACAGTACAGTAGTACAGTACAGTACAGTACAGTATAGTACCAGTGATAGTCAGCAAGCAGCTGGGGCCCCCAGTCTTACAACTGCAAGGAAATGAATTCTGTGCAAGACTAATTTAGCTTAGAAGCAGATTCTTCCCCAGAAGAACCCTCAAGTGAGAAGGAACTTTGATCAACACCTTGATTGTGATCCCACAAGCAGAAGACCCAGCTACATGGTTCCTGAACTACTGATTCACAGAAACTATGAGGTAATATTATGTACTATATTAAGCCACTAAGTTTGTGGTGATTTTTTTTCTGCAGCAATACAAAACTAATACATCCCTAAACTCAATAACTCAAAATACTTTGCAGATCACTGAAGTCTCAGATGCTTCTTTCTTTAATTCTATTTAACTGATTTGAATTGAATGCATTGAACAATTACTTTTATGAAGAAGAAGTGAGTAAAGAGAAAGGAGAGGAAGAAAGGAGAAGTGCTCAGAAGAGAAAAAATGACAAGATGGGAGGAAGACAGAAGCACAGGGTTAAAAAGCACAGAGAAGGATGATTTAAGTAGGTAAAATTTTGGCAACTATTCACATTTTAAAACTATAGTCTTATTAACTTGGCACCATTTAAACATTTTTTTTTAAAATTCTTCCTTCTTCTCAGTACTGTGCTCTTAAAGCTGTACCTGGCAAATGAAGACTTGACTAGTGTGGGGACTTCTTCATTTTCCTGAATACACCAGACATAGGTTGGTTATGGGGACACATTAACAATAAAAATCCCTCCGCATGTAAAAATCCTGGAAGGGGAAAGGGGAACAGGAGTGAGTGAGGCCAAAGTGGGAGGGCCTCCCCCATGCTGAAAGCTGCTCTTAGAGCTTATTAAAATTCTGTCAGGAACTTTGTGACAACTGGAATATTTTACCCATATTATTTCCCTTTTAATACACAAATTTCTCTGACAAAACATCTAAGTCAGTATTTCTTAAATCCATGCCTATATTTTTCTCCCCATCCTATACAATTCCCTAAGTAACTGCTGGTCGACCCTAAATGAACTTTAGCTGAAATAATTTCTTCCCTATTCTTTATACTCAAAAGCATTTCCTGGTTCTTAGGACAAGAAATTTTTTTTATCGTTGGACAAAGATGAGGAAAAACAGGAGGAGAAACAAATTGTACACCAAAAGTTTTATTTTTCTCTACATGTGGGCAGTACTTGGAACACAAATGTTCCATAAGTTTTATAATTTTATTTCTACTATGAAAAAATTGTAATCTTTTCAAATCCAGATTTTTAGGAGATAAAAGACATACTGAGTATTGTTGAGTGTAAGGTTTACTTATGAGCAAATACTTATGGTTTTTTCTAGTTCTGATATTCCTGTATTTTGTCTGCAGAGAAGGAATAGGAGAATGAAATTCTAAGGCATAGGTACTTGGATGTGAATCTTCATATTAGATGTCTTCTCCAGTATGAAAACACCTTTTTTTGAAGTGCAAAGAGCTGCACAGCTTAGAAGCAAACAGGGTATGTATGCTCTGAAATTATTTGCTTCAAAAATAAAGTATATCCTTTAGTGACCGAAGGATGCACTCATAGAGTCCCAGGAAGCATGAACAGTCTGAGATAATAAGCAAATTTGCTTTAAAAATTTAAAAGAACTGTCAGAGCAGACATGGTTATAGTCGTGTTTGTGCCAGGACTTTAATTCCTTTCTGCCAAACATTAAATTCATTTCTCAAGGTGGAAGGTAAAACATATTGAGAAAGTAGTTCCAGATAATACAAGAAAAACATCATATACCATCATGGTAATAAATAAGATTTTAATGGAGAAGACATTTTCTATCATCCTGTGAAATTCTATAGAATCTTTCTATTTCTATAGAACTATGATTAGCAAACAATGCCTAGTGCATACCCTTGGCTTGTTGGTTTGCCTGTTAAAAATGTAGTTTATTTCCACTGCCAATAGACTATTCCTCCCATCTGTGAACACTGATATTTTCCAAATGTCAGGGTGAATTTTCTCTGTGCTTTTACACAGCAGTTTTCCACTAGAGAAACACTGATGTATTTACCTCTTAGAATATGCCATCTGTATCCATCAAGCTTTCTGAACATCGCTGAGCTATGTGCCTTAATTAGATCTCTCCCCACGTGCAGAGAGAGGAAGGCCCCTAAGTCCTGGAAGGTTGAGGGAGTCTGGAGTGGGGGGTGCATGACACCGCTCAGTAGAGCTATATTTTGTTTTTCAAAGGCACATGACCCAATTTTGGAATCATCCAAGTCCCTTTGTCTTGATTTCCCTTGGTCCTGATACCTTTTTAGTGCTTTTTGGGAACCATACCAGATGATGAGAGGTGGAAAACAAAGAGAGAAAAGAAAAGAAACACACATTTTTCAGCTATGCTTCTTAGCATACCTGATTTTAATTTATGTTTGTAAATTAAATTATAGTTAAATATAATATTTTTCTTAAAATTGTAATAAACAGTTAGGAAGTGGAAGGAATGGCAAGGTAGAGGAGGTGTGGATGAAGGACACATTTAATTTTTTAACTAAATGCTTCACTTGATATTGATAAATGTCTTCACTAGGCAATAGTAGCTGCTCTGCACTGCACCCCAGGGCAACTTGACTTAGGATCCAGAATTATGTGCTATTCTTTTACCAGCATTATAAGTATTTTAAAAAGTCTGTTCAAAGGGGATGACTAAGGTTCCAAGTAAATTCACATGCTCCAACTCCACAGACAGACCCATTGCCCTTGGATGGTGTGAGTGACAGTATGGTAGGTCGAATTATGTACCCAAGGAAAAAAACATGTTCTTATTCTTAATCCATCCCTTTGGATGTAAACCCATTTTGAATAGGCCATTTGAAGATTTTACTATGATTAAGATGTGATCCAAATGAATGAGGTTGGGCCTTAAACCCTTACTGGAGACCTTATGAGGAGATACCCCCATGGCAGAGTAGTTGCTAGAAGTCAGCACAACCCAGAAGAAAAAGGAGAGGGCATTGCCAAGTGATGGGAAAGCCAGGGAACCCCAAGGATTACCAGCCATCCAGAATGATACTGACCCTGGGGAGGAAACAAGTCTCCTAGCTTCTGAAAATTATGCACTAATAAATTCCTCTTGTTAAGTCAACCCTTGTGTAGTACTTGTCATAGCAGCTGCGAAACTAAGACAGTCCATATTTTAGGAATGGAAGGAAATTTATATTCAGATGAGCAAACAGGAGCATGGCAGTAAACTCAGAAATCATAGTCATCCAGCTGATTCTGGCAGAAGGGAGACCAGAGGCCACATACGTCACAGTTGCCTCTCTAAACTGGTTTGCAGATTCTTTCACATTGAAATTCCGTATACCAGCATCATATTTGTTACCTTTGCTATGAATGGATAAGAATGGTACTTTGCCACTGTGGTCTTCCTCCCCAAAACCCACAACCCTAGTCTAAGCATGAGAAAAACAAAAGACAAATCTTGATTGAGGATCATTCTACAAGATACCTGACAGGTAATCCTCAAATCTATCAAGGCCACCATAGAAAAAAAATGTTAGGTGAAAACTAAGGAAATCTGAATAAAGTATGGACATAAATTACTAATAATGCATTAATACCGGTTCATTAATTTTGACAAATATACCATAATAGTGTAAGATGTTAATAGTAGGGGAAAATGTATATGGGAGCTCTCTGTACTATCTTTGCCAGGTTTCTGTAAATCAAAAAGTATTCTAAAATAAAATATTTACATAAAAATATTTTTCTGGGAAGCAGATGTGGCTCAAGTGGTTGGGCTCCCGTTTACCATATGGGAGCCCCCAGGTTTGTTTCCCGGGGCCTCCTGGTGAAGGCAAGCCAGCCCATGCGGCACGGTGAGCTGTCTCAGAAAGATAACACAACAAAGGGAGACAAGCAGACACAGAAAAATGCACAGCAAATGGACAAAGTGAGCAGAGGCAGCAAGGGGGGGATAAATAAATAAAAAATATATATATATTTTTTTCCATGACAGGCATATTTGATTTTTAATAAGCAGGAGTTAGAGTACTTAGAAGTTGCAATTACAGCTATCATTCTCTATTAGCTTTATAAAAAAAGCAGGACCAAAATTTATTTTCAACTTCCAAGGTTACTACAACCCAAGAATTTTCTGTGAAATCATGCTCTATTGTGTCAGGATTCTAGAAAGTCTTACACAATGTTGCAAGTTCTTCTAATACTACAATATTCATAAGCCTATGTTGGTCTGTGGTTGTATTCCCCCCCTTATATTTGTTCATTCCTCAATTTTGAGGCTTTTGAGATGATGTTACCCACTCTGCTTCTGATTAAGAGGTGACTTAGATCATATGGGGCAGATGGAAGGAACTGTTTTGCTTGTAGTCATAGGTACTCTTTGTTTTTTACAAATGGGAGTTGTCTATCATCATCATTTTGTTAGTTGCCTGGGCAAGTCTGATGAACTGGATAGTATGTATTGGCCACAACTCTCCTAAGATTGAGGGCTCAACCAGTATATGAACAGACTGAAGATTTAAGTCTCTAGAACATATATTTATTGAGTATAGTGCTAATTATAGGTTCAAATAAAAGGGGTAGAAGAATAGTGAGTAGGGAAATTATAAGAGTCTACCTCTGATATATTGGGGAGACAGATTAACATATATTCCAGGGTAGGGCCCACAGATGGTGTGCTAATTTCATGAGGCTGTGTGCCTTGCCTATTGTGTCTGGACATTTCTAGAGCCCTTGAGAGCACCCCATATGAGGTTTTGTTTACTGTGGCAGTTATTGGGATCTACCTGAGACATGCATAAGCATAACCTCTGAATTGATCTCCTGACTCACTTTGAAATCTCTTAGCCATAAAAACTCTTTTCTATTTAATGTTTCCTCCTTTTGCTCAAGGTAGTTTTCCAAATGCATCACTGGTTTGTGCTTGATAGTAATCCCACGGTGCCAGAGAAGCTCATCCCTGGGAGTCGTGTCCCATATCGGGGGGAAGGTAGTGAGTTTAACTGCTGGATTTGGCTTAGAGAGAGTCCACATTTGAGTAACAAGGAGGTTTTCAGGAGGTAATTCTTTGGTTTTAGTTGTTATTAGGATAAGTTTCATTTTTACAAGGATAAGTTTCATAACTATACACATTAATATCAAGGGTTTGGCATATTGGTCTATTTTCTTTTATTAGGCACTGCCTATATGCACCAATGAATTTGGCCACACTATTTAAGAAAGTATCAGGACTCTCCAGGATGGGAGTTTAGTATTTAAATTAAATGTTTTATTTTGAGTTAATTTTAGATTCACCTGAAGTTGTATAAAAGAATACAGAGAAATCTGAGAACCTGTTACTCAGTTTTCCCCACAGTTAGTGCCTTACATAACTATAGTATGGAATCACAACTAGGAAACTGACATTGGTACAATCTACCAACATTACTCAGAGTTCACCAGTTTTACATGCACTCATTTGTGAATGCTTGTTTGCTCAATTGTATGCAATTTTGTCACATGTATAATGTGTCACAGTCAAGATACATAACAGTTCCATCACCATAAGCATTACACCATATCATTTCCACTCCTACATCTTCTCTCTTACTCTTCTTCCTAATCTCTGGCAACCATTAATATCATTTCAGGGATGTTTTATTAATGGGATCACATAGTATGTAAATTGCTGAGATTAGCCTTTTTCACTCAGTAAAATTCCCTTGAGATCCATGCAAGTTCTTTTATGTATCAATAGTTTGTTCCTTTTTATTAGTGTGTAGTATTCCATCATATGCGTGTACCCCAGATTTTAGCCATTTACCCACTGGAGGACATTTAATTTGTTTCCAGGTTTTGGCTTTTATAAATAAAGCTGATATGAACACTTGTGTAGATGATTTTGTATGAATTTAAGTTTTCATTTTTCTGTGATTAATGTTCAAGAGTACAATTGTTGGGTCATGTGGTAAGTACATGTTTAGTTTTATAAGAAAGTCTTTTGTAGAATGGCTGTATCATTTTATATTCCCACCAGCTATGTATGAGTGATCCAGTTTCTTATTCTTCCCAGAATTTAATGTTATCATTAATTTTTATTACAGCCATTTGGATATAAGTAGAGTGGTATCTCATTGTGGTTTAATTTTTTTGTGCTTATTTGTCATCTAACTATCTTTTTCATAAAAATGGCTGTATATGTTTTTCACTCATTTTTAAGGTGAATTGCTTGGATTTTTAAATTTCAAAAAAAAATTACAGTTTTATTTATCCCTCTTAGAGAATGTCTCTATGTTTTTTTTTTAAATAAAATTTAATTTTGTAGCAGTTTTAGTATATGGGAATATTTCATAATAAGTCCAGAGAGTTCCCATATGCTACCATACACACAGTTTCCCCTGTTATTATCTTCTTGCATTTATTTATTACATTTGTTGCAATTGATGAACCAATATTGATACTTTATTAGTAACTAAAGTCCACAGTTTATATAAGGGTTCACTCTGTTTTTACAATTCTATGGGTGTTAACAAATGCTTAATGTCATGTATCCACCATTACAAAATAGTTTCACTGCCCTAAAAATGCTGTGTTCCAACTACTCATCCCTTCCCTCCATCTATCTACCCAAGGGTGCTACCCATGGCAACCACTGATTTTTATTGTTGCTATAGTTTTTCCTTTTCCACCATGTAATATAGTTTGAGTCATATAGTATAAGACCTTTAAGACTGGTCCTTTCATTAGCATCATTCACTTAAGGTTCTTCCATGTTTGTTTGTTTGTTTGTTTTTTTGTCTGATAGATCATTTCTTTTTATTGCCGGATATTATTCCATTGTATGGATGTCCCATAGTTTGTTTATCCATTTACCTATGAAAGGGCACCTTGGTTGTTCAGAATTTTGGGCAACTATGAAAAAAGCTGCTATAAATATATATGTGTAGGTTATGTGTAGACATTAGTTTTCAACTCTTTTGAAGTTGCTCTTAGAAATTTGGATTTCTGGATCATGTGGTAGGCCTGTGTTTAGACCTAGAAGAAATTTCCAAATTGTTTTCCAAAGAGGCTGTACCATTTTGTATTCCACCTGCAATGAATGAGAGTTCCTGTTGATCCACACCCTCACCAGCACTTAGTGTACTGGATTTTAGTCATTCTTATAGGTATTTAATGGTATCTCATTGTTATTATAATTTGCAATTTCCTAGGAATATATGATTTTGAACATCTTTTCATATACTTATTTGTGATCTTTTATCTTCTTTGGTGAGATATCTATTTGGAACTTTTACTCATTTTTTAATTGGGTTGTTAATTTCCTTATTATTGATTTTTAAGAATTCTTTTTAAATTTTGAATACAAATCTTTATCAGATATGTATTTTGCAAATATTTTCTTCAGTCTATGTCTTTTCATTTTGTTTACTGTGATCTTTCATTTCCTATATCCTAGGCAGAGCAGAAGTTTTTAAATTTAATGAAGTCCACTTATCAATATTTTCTTTCATGGATCCTGCTTTTAGGTTGTATCTAAAAATTATTGCTTGTTTTTCTCTTGTTGAGTCTTAAGAATTTCTATATATTTCTAGATCAAAGTCTTTGTTGGATATGTGGTTTTTAAATATTTCTCCCAAGTCTGTAGTTTATTTTTTTAACCTTCTTAATAGGTCTTTCACAGGGAGAATGTATTTTGTCTTTTTTTTTTTTTTTTTTAAGAGGTCCAAAGGTGTTTTTGGTGTCAGGTCTAAGAGGTTTCACTTAACCCTAGAGCCCCAATATTTTCTCCTATTTTTTTCTAAAAAATGTAAAAGTTTTTCATTTAACTCCATGTGTCTTTTTTTTTTTCTTTTTTTTTTTAGGCCAGTAAAAAGAATTTATTGGGAAATGGGGGGAAAGAACACTGTTTGCTGAGAAATAGGAGAAACGGACAGAAATATGCACCAAGATTTGGTGCAGGCTCCTCTAGGCAGAGAGAGCAGGTTTTGGCTTGTGTGGTCACTTTTTAAGCTATTAATTAGTCCTCTCCTTGCTAATGCTAAATGGAGGGGTCCCAGATGTTATTGGTTACCCCATCAATGGTAGGGGCCAATGGTGAAGGCTGTTTGAAATATCCAGGCCTTCCCCTCAGCCCCAGAAAGAATTCCAACTAGGACTTCAAGGTCAAAGTCAAGGTCTCAATGGGGACTCATGGCCATTTTGTCTGTCAGCCTTGTTGTCTGTTGGCCATATTGCAGCTCATCTACTTTTTTCCCTGTATGAACCTGCCTCAACTCCCTCCTCAGAGAGTTCACACTCTTATTCTTAAGGGATACTGAGGGGTGATGATTATTCTTCTGTAGTTACTTCCTCATGGTTAGGGCAGTCATCCCTGCCTGACAGAGCATAAACCTCTCTGACTATTCTATTGTGGTTGAGGGAAGATGGATCCAGCACTCTGGTTGGAACTGGATGAAATCCTTGCATGACTAATAAGGCATTGATTCTGTAAGAAATAAACTTAATTAGAATTTTGAAGATACATGGTCCTATGAAAAGGATAAAGAAGACAGTGGTAGGTGGGCCCAAAAAGGGGGCCTGCCATGACATACTGGACCATGAGAATGAGACAGGCCAGGTGTCTTCAGAGGCTGCATCCTCTCAAAGTTGATGGGAAACAGCATTCTTCCTTGAGTTATTTTATACTGTTGGTTAATTCTAGGGAGAGATTGTAGTAGACATGCTGGGTTTGGGTATAAACTGCCAACCCCACTTCCCGCAGCAGTGGTTATGCTTAAGATAGCTAGGAGAGGTATGAAGAGACACACTGACCTAGACATAAACTCACAAAGAAAGTATAGGCAAGACAAGACAGGCATATGGCAAGCAAAATAAAGACAATATTTAAGAGAGCCACTCTTTTATCTTATAGTCATGTCCATTAACTACTTGGAAAAAGAATTAAACTTACCAAGACATTTTATATGTGTGTGTGTGTGTATTTTTTTAAAGGTGCTTAGATTACCTAGATATTACACAGAAATTACAGGGATTCCCATGTTCCCCACCTCCCACACCTCCCACAACATCCCACACAAACATCCTTTATCAATGGGGCACATCACCATAATGGATATACACATCCTGGGGCCTTGCCACCAAGCATAGACCACAGTTCACATCGTAGACCACACTCCCACACAGTTCTGCATGGTATATGCTGATGTAAAATGGTCTACATCTGTCGCCGCAACGCCACTCAGGACAACCCCCAAGTCCTGAAAAAGCCCCTGTTTTTCAACTGCCCTTCCCTCCCTACCCCGAAAGTGTCCAGTGGCCACCGGCTCCACCGCACTGTTATAATTTCTTCCATTGCTTGAATCACATACAACAGAATACCATTAAGTCCATTCTAATCCATAGCTCTTCCCCAATCCTGAGGGGACTGGGAAGGTGACGTCCACTCCACCTCCAAGTGAGAGAGGGCTTATATCCCATGGATATGGTGGATGGGATTACCCTGCCTGCAGCTGCAGGGCCTCTCCATTCCCTGGGATGACCGTCGCCCATCGTTGACTCCACACCAGATGACTTGGATGAGTCCATTGAGCTGTAGGGTAGGAGTTGCAGCTCCACCGAGATTCCAGGCACAGCTCGCACATAGGTAGGCCAGAGGCTCCAGTCTCTGGAAGTACACCTAAAAACTCCAGCATCACATATAGGTTTGAATAGAAGGGACTGTTGGACCATGTGCAGGGAGGACTTATTTGAGTCCAACTCTGTCTCTCTCGGAGCACAGATTCCAAAGTAAAGCCCACTAATAAGGCACCAATCTCTGGGGCTATCCCCCCTTATATAGGACCTGGATGTCGCCAGAGCCCTCAGGAGCCCCTCTGTGTGGGGTGATATGCACTTTGGTGTTCTACGAGATCCTACTGAAGTGTGCATAAGCGTTACTCTGGGATGACCTCCCTACACTCTTTGAAGTCTCTTGGCCACATGAACTCATTTCTCTTTACCTTTTCCCCCTTTTATTCAAGGTCTTTTTCCAATTGTGTTGCCAGTTGGCACTTGGTATTAATCCTTCGTTGCCAGGGAGGCTCATCCCTGGGAGTCATGTCCCACCTTGGGGGGAAGGTAATGCATTCATATGCTGAGTTTGGCTTAGAGAGAGGCCACATTTGAGCAAAAAGGAGGCTCTAGGGTGGCAACCCTTAGGCACCCCACAACAGTAGGCTAAGTTTCAATGACAAGAGCAAAGATTCATAAGGTTAGTCATCAATAACAAGAACCCATCGGTGGGCCATACTCTTTTGCCAGACACTGCCCCTGCACTCAGGGAACTGTTGCTGCTCCCTTGGAGAATGTGGCAGAGCTCTCCAGGCTGGGAATTCAGATTCCCTCATTTATTGAGTGATTGTCTACCCACCGTGACCATGCCCCATCCCTTGATCATTTGAACAATTTTGTATATCTTTCATGTATATTCAGATGAACTTACTCCCATGAATCCCCCATCCCAGACACCCCCCACCAATGCTTCTCTGCAGCCCCCATTGTAACCCTTCTGTGATCTAAACCTTCCTTGAACATGAAGCCCATATAATAACCAGATAAAATTAATAGGAAAAATAAATAATGATAAGTTTAAATGCAAGAGGTAAGTACAAGGAAACTCAGAAGAAAAAAAAACTAAAATAAAATAAATATAATTAGCAGATTGAGACATTCAAAAAAATGGGAAAAAAAACAAAAAAAATTCCTTTTTTAAAAAAAATTATTCTTTTTTCCTTTTATCACTGTATTATCGGATGTCCAGTGTACCATGACACCTTCCCCCTCTCATTCCCCAGTGTCTCCCAAATTTTCATTTAATTTTCAAAAAAGTTTTAGGTCACAGCAAAGTCACACATGGAATACTAGTGACTCCCACATACCCAACCTCCCTTCCCCTTGCCCACCCCATATTAAAACCTTTTTTTTTTAAATGGATGTTAGCATTGTTATAACTGTTATAAAGATAGTAAAATATAGCAACTAAGCATTGTCAATGGTTTACAGTATAGTTTACAATTTAGACGGTACAGTTTAATAATTTTTGATAATATTTACCATGTCCTGTGTCCATTACTGTAAGGTAATGAAAAGCCTTTCCCATGACCACTAAATACCCCTTTTAATCTTAACTGTTCCTTCCTCCCCATTCCTCTGGGGCATATGACACTCCCCTGTCTTGACTCATGGCATGACAAGATTCATAGTTACATGCCCTGGGTGTTCCAACCTGCCCTTCCTAATCTACCCACCTGTCAACCCTGCACCCCCAAACCCAGTAATATCACTACCCATCAGTCCTATCCTTCAATATGCAACTATACTCTATCCCTTTACCATAGATTATGTCCATATGGGTGATGGCTCAAAGCCACTCTTCTCTTTCTCTCCCTTGTTAACCTATCTTTCAGACAATGGTTCTCAGAGACTGCTCACTTTCCTCAGTTCAAATCAGTGAGGTCATAGATTGTTCATCCTTCAATGCCTGGCTTGCTTCATTCAACATAAGGCTTCAAGATTCATCCATGTTATTCTGTGTGTTAGCACTTTATTCCTTCTTACAGCTGAGTAATATTCCATTGTATGTATGTACCACATTTTGCTTATCCATTCATCTGTTGATGGGCACCGGGGCTGATTCCAACTTTTGGCAATGGTGAACAATGTCGCTATGAACATTGGTGTGCATATATCTGTTCGTGTCTTTGCTTTCAGTTCTTCTGGGTATGTACCCAGGAGTGGAATTGTTGGATTATACGGAAGATCTATTGTTAGTTTTCTGAAGAACTGCCAAACTGTCTTCCACAGTGGCTGGACCATTCCACAATCCCACCAGCAGTGGATGAGGGTTCCTCTTCCTGCACATCCTCTCCAACACTTAGAGTCTACTGTTTTTTTAATAGCTGCCATTCTGATGGGTGTAAGATGGTATCTCATTGTAGTTTTGATTTGCATTTCCCTGATAGCAAGTGATGTCAAGCATTTTTTCATGTGCTTTTTAGCCATTTGTATTTCTTCCTTGAGAAGTGTCTTTTCAGTTCACTTGCCCATTTTTTAAATGGCTTGTTTGTCTTTTTATTTTCAAGGTGTAGGATATCTTTATATATGCAGGATATTAGGCTCTTATCAGATATATGGTTGCCAAATATTTTCTCCCATTGGGTAGGCTGCCTTTTTATTTTCTTAATAACGTCCTTTGAGGTGCAGAAGTTTTTTATTTTGAGGAGATCCCATTTATCTATTTTTTCTCTTACTGCTTGTGCTTTGGCTGTGAAGTTCATGAAACCATTTCCTATTACAAGGTCCTGTAGATGCTTCCCTACATTATCTTCCAAGGTCTTTATGGTTTTTGTACTTATATTTACAACTTTGATCCATCTTGAGTTGATTTTTGTATAAGGTATGAGATGGTGTTCTTCTCTCATTCTTTTGGATATGGATATCCAGTTCTCCAAGCACCACTTGTTAAAGAGGCCTTTCTCTCCCAACTGAGTGGGCTTGGTAGCCTTGTCGAATATCAGATGACTGTATATGCAAGGATCTATAGATTTCCTCCTTGAACCACTGTTTGTCTAAGAGTTTGTTGTTTAACTTCCATATCCTGTGCCTAACCTGTTTCTCTGGCCCTTAGTGATTTCCAATTTAATTCCATTGTGATCATAGAAATTACTTTGTATAATCTCAATCTTGCTGAATTCATTAAGAGTTTTTCTGTGGCCTAACATGTGGTCTATCTTGGAGTATGTTCCATGTGCACTCTAGAAGAATGTAAATCCTGCTGTATTTGGGTGTAGTGTTCTGTATATGTCTATTAAGTCCAGGTCCTCTAATGTATTGTTGAGAGGCTTTGTTTCTTTGTTGATTCTCTGTCTAGATGTTCTGTCTAATGATGATAACGGTGTATTAAAGTCCCCCACTATAATTGTAGAGGCATTTATTTCTCCATAGCTTTTCCAGAGTTTGCCTCACGTATTTTGTGGCACCCCGATTAGGTGCGTAAATGTTTATGATTCTTCTCTCTTCTTGACAGATTACCCCTTTTACTAATATATAGTGTCCATCTTTGTCTCTTACAATAGTTTTGCATTTAAAGTCTATTTTGTCTGATATTAAAATACCTAGTCCTGCCCTTTTTTGGCTATTGTCAGCTTATAAAATAGTTTTCCAGCCATTTACTTTCAGCCTCCTTGAATCCCTGGGTCGAAGGTGGGTTTTTTGTAGACAGCATATAGATGGATCATATTTCTTTATCCATTCTGCCAATTTGTGTCTCTGAGTAGTGAATTTAATCCATTAACATTCAGTGTTATTACTCGCAACTAATTTCTTACTTCAGCTATATTTTCTTTGGGTTAATGTATGCCATATGTTGTTTTGTTTCTGTTTTTGTCTTTTTAGTTGTTTTTAGACTCTCCTCCGACTCTCCCTCCCTTGATTTTTCCTTTCAACTTGTAGAACTTCCTTTAGTATTTCTTTACCAAGGCTTTTAACTTGTTCAATATCCCTCTGTATATGATCTAGAATAGAAATGATATCATCATAATCATTGGGCATATAGGTACAGTACTTAATACTAATCAATGCACAACTCCTCTTTGAGCTGCAGTTAATACATCTAATCTCCAGTTGTGCAATACCATACATGTTATCTCTCCATAGGAGCAGGCCCTAATGCCAACTGCATTTGTTTAAGTTCTACTCACAGTAGCTGGTAATTGTTGCTCGACTTGGTATGCTCTTCACACAGCCAGCATGCTGCAACACCACTGACCTTAGAGAGAAGCCAGGAAGGTAAGGTTCCAGTATATAAGGGTGCATAGCGCCCTTTAGCACTATGAAACAGGGCCAGTCTGGAGGCAATATCCATCATACATCTGGCCATATTGAGCCATCGCCGGCTGCTGCAGAAGTCCGAAACTGCAACATGCTCTCCACACTTCAGAAGCATAACCAGAGATGTAGTAGACATCCATGGTGTCTTTTGAGTGAATTTTGGTATAAAGTATGTTGTAGCAGTTTGGCAGTTTGGTATAGTTATGAATTCAAAAAATCGATACTGGACTATGCTTGTAAACTGGTCTGTTCATCTCTGCATGATTAAGTTATGACTAGGGCTTTGATTGGGCCATGTCAGTAGGGCATTGAGCTCCGCCCCTTGGTGGGTCGGAAATCAGATAAAAGACATGGCAAAGGACAGAGTTGGAGTTTTGATGTTGGAGTTCTGATGCTGAGTTTTAAAGATGGATCCTGGGTAAGTAGGCGCACAGAGGAGCTTGGTCGTGAAGAAGGAGAGAAGGTCCCTGGAAAAGAGATGAGCTGTTCGCCTGACAGTTCACAGCTCGCCTTGAGGAGAGAGGCAAAGCCTAGAGAGCCTCATAGTCTACAGCTGACCTTGTGGAGGAAACAGAGGAGCTGTACCCAGAAAGAAACGGAACCCCAGGAAAAGAGGAACTCAGGAAACCTGAATCCTGGCAAACGTTGGCAGCTGTTTTGCTCCAACATTTGACAACAGACTTTGGTGAAGGAAGTAACTTATGCTTTATGGCCTGGTAACTGTGGGCTTCTTCCCCAAATAAATATTTCCCTTTATGAAAGCCAACCGATTTCTGGTATTTTGCATAACATCCCTTTGGCTGACTAATACATATGTGGTTTAGGTTTAAGTTCATATTTTTGCCTATGGAAGTCCAGTTGCTCCAGTCACATTTTTTGAAAATGCTGCCCTTCTTTCTTTGAATTGCTTTTGTGCCTTTGTCCAAAATCAGTTGTTCCTGTCTTGGTTATTGGTCTACACAATTTTTGAAAACTCCAAAGGATGCAGAATTTCTATATTTCTTCCACAAGTCGTATATTTTCCATTTTAAAAAATGGAGAGGATAATTTGCAGGAATCTTTTACCTATCACTGGGGAGGTATTGTTCGGGTAGGGACAAAAAGGAAGGAACAAGGCACTTAAAATTTAGGAGGGTGGTGTTCTCTCACTTAGAAAGAGATTGAGAATCCTGATAGCTCTGTGAATCTTTCCCCATTACTTCCTATCTCTTTGGTGCTATCATTTATACATAATGCCTTAGTTTATCCCTTTTTAAAGATGAAGAAATTGAACCTCTTTGTTGTTCCCACAGATTGTGATATGACCAATGTCATGTTCCGAAGTGAGTTCAGCTTGTCCCCAAAGTTCATCATTTTATCCATTATGAGGAAAGGCTTCTGATAGCTCACATTCCAGTGCCACTCAGATCAACAACTCTCACATCCATTTAAGAGATATTTGGAAGCCTAAGCTAGCATCTATTCATTATGATCCAAAGGAGTTATTGGGTAGAAAGTAATTTTGCTCATTTAGTCATCAAATATTTATTGAGTATCTACTGGCTATGTCCCTGGCATAAAGGAACTAACATTTTGTGAGAGATGCCATAATGAACAAGCAAACAAATATTCTCCAATATTCCAATGATAATCCTGAAATCCAAGAATCTCTAAAAACTAAATGTATTTTTTTACAATTCATTTGATTGCAAAATCTGTCTTGAGCTGACATGAATCTATTTATAATCTTTACTTGTCCCACTTGAAATTAATATTAATGAATTTAATTATGGGACAGATACCCAGACAAGGGTTATTGCATAATATATAGTAAATATATTTACAAATCTGAAAAACATGTATTATTTTGTTACCAAACTGTTATTCAAAAGATTTGGATAAGAAATTGTGAAGCTGTATTATAAATTCACATGGGATATGTGCTATAAAGATAGGGGTACTATTTTAGATAAGGTGATGGGGAAGGCCTGTCTAAGAAGGTGGCACCTCAGTGAGCTGCAGAGGTAAGCCATGGAGAAGGAGAATTCCAGGTGGTGCAAACATTTGCAAAGACCCCTAGGCAGGAAAGTGCTTGAGGCATCGGAGAAACATCAAGAAGGCCACTGGGCTTCGAGTTGAGTAAGCAAGGTTATGGGCAGCAGATTAACTTGGATTTACAGGCAGACCATATGCCTTTAGTAAGAACAAAATTATCTGGGTGTTTCCATTCCCTTCTATCAAGCAAATGTCTGTATGCTCTTTAAGTCATTTTTCTGTGTCGCAGCTTAAAATGCTTTGAGGTTTGAAAACATACTACTGTTATATTTTAGGTCTTGATCATTGACTCAAGTTCTCTGGAAATAACGAGAGGAAAAAGTTTCAATTTTTCTATAAAATAAGGCAGTGAAGATAGTTACATATGGGTGCTCTAAGCTAGAATGCTTGGGATAACACCTCAATATATGATTTGAATTCTTGGGGGAAAATGGTGATTTGAAAATACAGTATTGTAATATTTTAAACCCAAGGAAATTTAGTTAGATAAATCCAGGTTATTATTCCAAATTATTGAATTGGCCTTTTTTTTTCTTTCTGTTAAATCATTTTGGTGGGTGCCATCTCATGAGAGACAGATTTCTGCTAAATCAATTAAACTTTACCACGCTGTACACTTTACCACAGAGTTTAGCCAGCTGCTTTTCATGGGGTGCTCAGGCCCTTAATAAAGATAGGGACCTATAGGCAATTATTAAATGAACTTATATTGAGGAAAGATAAAATATTATATGAAACAAATTCCAGATGGATTTTATGGAAAATGATGCAATCCAATTAAAATTCAATTCTGGGTTCCGGAAGGTTTTCACCATGGTCCCACAAACAGGTCGTCTCATTCTCCACTGTCAGCTGAGCTCTGCAGGACCTGCAGAGCTGTGCTTTGCTGCAGTTTTATCTTCTGAGGGCTCTGAGTGTTATCCAAAGGTGTAGCCTCTGGAGGCTGGCACTTGGAGCTACTGCTGGAGATAGTGCCTCCTGCTCTTATTGGGCCTGCACGTTGTACTTCAGCAAGTACCTCTCAGTGCTCATTTTACCCAAAGGCTAAAATGGGTTAATTCTTTCCTTTTACACTTGACCCTAGAAAATGCCTCTTCTACTCCCAATATCTCAAAGAGACTTTGTGAATAAACATTTCTTTTAGCTTATCCTTACCATGCAGCCTTTGTTTCCCTTTAACAGAATTCATAAAGGTCAGAAGGAAAAAAATGCAAAACATATCTGAGCTATAGATTTTTCCAAACCACTATTCCTCTCTGATACTAGGGAATTGCTGTCAGGCAAACCTTATGTGCCTGATTCTTCCTCTCAGTTGTCCTCAAACCTTTATGAAAAGTCCCCTGAAGAGCCCTAACTACTTGCCTACTGGGCATTCCCAAATGTGTCTGGAATTTTGTGGTAGGTAGAACTGAAATTCAGGCAAGGCTGCCTGCTGTGTTCTGAAAACAATCTGTTATAAAGCCAAATGTGCAAAATATGGAGTGGAAAAAAGTGTTCCCTAATAGCCAATAATTTAGGCTATTTTGCTCCAGGTATATGGAAAGAGAGCCTCTCACAGGATGAATCTGGATAGTCACGCTATACTCTGTGCTTCAGCTGATGGAAAACTGAAAAGAAGTAAAGATTCCACCAGTTGTTAAGAAAGGACTGTGGAATTTATAATCCAAATGAACCCAGAATAAAAATAAATCAATTAGTGTCCTACAAGAAGTAATAGCATTGACCCCAGTTACCTCACATAGCAACCAACTTACTGGTAAAGTGTTGATTGGATTTCCAATCACACAACTTTGGATAAAATCCAATGGAGACTATTCTCCTTAATGTGCCCATTTCTTGCCCAATCCTTCTCCCTCATGAAGCTGATGCAATAAGGTGAATTCCTTGGCATTTCCTGA
This sequence comes from Tolypeutes matacus, assembly GCA_026826555.1. Classification (NCBI taxonomy): domain Eukaryota; kingdom Metazoa; phylum Chordata; class Mammalia; order Cingulata; family Chlamyphoridae; genus Tolypeutes; species Tolypeutes matacus. The sequence continues at coordinate 30,527,854 of JAKSZT010054458.1, forward strand.
TGGTCTGTCATTTAAGTCAGTCCTTTTGGGAGCCACATATAATAGCACACAACGAATTTGAGAATTATGTGCTTTTCATGTGGTTACATTTTGTAAATGGAAACAAAGTCTAAAATGAGTGTTGATGAATGTATTTCAAGCACATTAATTTTGTCATTTCCTTTATGAGGCACATTATTTTTCAATGCTCACATTTATTATAAAGCCTACAAGGCACTCCTTTAATGCACATCTTATTAGCACCACTTCACCCCATTAGTTATTGTGCTGTGAAGTCAGAGAACAGTCTCCATATTTCCTAATGGTATTTATGTAATTTATACTGTGAAATATTTGTGGAGATAGTGATGAAAATACAAACAAGTTACTTTTTCTTCATTTAAAACAATTCTTTATATGCTCACAGGCTGATTTATTTGAAGCATTTGTTTGACTTGGTTCTATGCTACTAAGTATATCTTCCTCTTTTTCAATAAGTCTGGTATAGTTTGAACATGTTTCTAATATATAACTTCTAATGCTAAATTGTAGATCTCTGTATCTCTTCATAAATAATAGAAAAAAATTAAAGATTGGTTAATAATGATTATAAGAAAGTGATTTAAAGTACAGGGTAATTTTCTGTATTAAAATAATTGGATATTCTTAAGAATATATAGAGGTTCCCATTTGTTCCTGTGAAAACAAGATCCAGGCCCATTTCCTTTTAGTATCCTTATCTTTATATTGGGCAAAGTTATATGTTACATAATCCTTGAAAGATATTTTTGAATAATGAATGAAGCTAATATAATGTAATTGAATGTAGGGTCAAGGAGGTGACTCAAACTAATACTTAACACAGTGCCCAGCCCTCTGGTAGGCCCTGCGTAGAACAAAAAAGTTATATGAAATATGGTCTCTCTTCACATAGACTTCTAAAGGTCTATGATTTAATATCCAAATATATTAATTCATTTAGTAATCATTGAACAGGTAACACGGGCAACAGACTGTAATAAGCAGAATGAGAAGGAAAAGAATCCACCAGTGTTATTGAAAATTTATATATGCCAATAGTTCTAAATAATTAATTTGCCTTGAGTTATTTACAGTAATTCTGAGGCAGGTATTATTACTCCCTCCATCTTTATGGTTGAGTAAAATAAAGATGCATAGAATAGAATACAAGCTAAGTTCATGAATCCAAGATATTATTTTATCAAAATCTGCCAGTTGTATTAGGTTAATGTCTTAGTTTACAGGACTGTTATGACAAATACCATACCATGGGTTGGCACAAACAACAGGAATTTTTTGTCTTACAGTTTTGAAGGCTGAAGTCCAACATCAAGATGTCTATGAAGCTATGATTTCTCCAAGAGTTGGTAGCATTCTGGTGATGGCAGTCCTCTGTCAATGGTGGCCTCTTTCTTCCCTGGCTTCTGGTTTCTGGATTCTACTTCTGAGTGACTAGATCCGAATTTCCTCTCATTATAAGGCCTCCAGTCATATGGATTAAGGCCTCCTTAATTCAAATTGGCTACACCTTAACTAAAAACATCTTCAAAAGCTCCTGTTTACAAATGAGTTCGCACCCATAGGAACACAGACTGATTTGAGCATGTCTTTTGTGGGGGACAAGATTCAATCCCCAATAATTAGTAGTAAACATAGTTTTACAGATTCCAAAAGTAACATTTAAATAAAGGTTTCTAATATATATATTTTTAATCTAAAATTTAAAACAATCTGGCTTATTTTAACTGCACAAAATTTTAGAAAAAATATCAACATTCAAGGGAGAAAATAAAACTAAACACAGAAAAACTGAAACTATCACTATATGTAGAACTAATGGAAATAAAATTATTTTATGCCTGTGAGAACAGAAGCAAAATAAAACATATTATAAATAATATCATTTGTCCTAAAATATTATGAACTATTTTTAAAAATGATATTTTGATAGAGATTTTTTTATCCTCCTACCAATAGAAACCCCAAATGAAATTAGTATTAAGAATTATTCGTAGTTAACATTTAGTTACATACTCTCCAATCACAACTGAATATAAAATTAAATTTGAAAACTCAAAGGTGGAGCAAAAATATCTAGTTTTAATTAAACCAAAAAAAAAAAAAAAAACAGAAATATTTTGCCAGTACCACAGTAATCATATAAAATAGCACTAAAATGTTGGAAATACATTTTACACAATGTATTTGCAAAGATATTAGATTCTATTCACAATAAAATCAATGCTATTTATTATTTATGCATTCATATATCCATTCAAAAAGTTATTATTAAATTCCTACCATGTGTTAGACTTTATTGTTGTCACTAAAAAATGTGAAAATTGACATGAATTCCATTTCTAATTATGTCAGCAATTGACTGAAGGCAATCACAAAGTTCAATGTTAAAGGAAGGACTAAAGTTTATAGTCTTTTACTAATTAATTTTTGCCAGCTGTTAAAACAATTACTATACAGTGGGTTGGCTTAAACAATGGGAATTTGTTGGCTTATGGTCCTGAGGTTAGAAGTCCAAATTGAGGTGTCAACAAGGTGATGCTTTCTGCCAGAAGACTGGGGCATTCTAGGGATGATGGATAGAAATCCTTGCTTTTCTGTTATATGGCAATGCACTTGGCAGCATCTTCTCCTTTCTCTTCTGAGTTCTTTTGACTTCCAGTTTCTGGCTGATCCCCATGCCTTCTTTTTATGTCTGACTTTCACTCTGCTTATAAAGGACTCCACTAATCCAGATAAAAGACCACACCGTTTTAGGTCACAACTTAACTAAAGAGATATTATTTACAACAGGTCCACACCCACCAAATGTTAACCAAGACCAAGAACATGTTCTAACTGAGGAACACAATTCAAATTACATTAGTTACAATTTAATTTTTTAATGAGCTGAAAGAAGTATTAAATAGACAAAACTGCCCATTGTAAGGATAAATGACAAAACTTCTAGAGGTCCCCAGTGTCTATTAGCTTTCTCTTTCTTGATAATAAAACTCTTTCTTTTTTGCTGGGCATTTAAACTCAAAATAAATTTGTCATTTCCCAGTTTTCCTTACAACAAATGGCAATGTGACTAAATGCTGGCCAACAAGAAATTCACAAAAGTACTACATCAACTTCCAGGAAAACTCTGAGATTCTACAATATTGATATTAGTATCCATTTAGTATATCATAAGAGGTTTTAAAGAACAGAGATAAAGTGTTTCAAAGAAAGTGGTTAAAGCTATAGAATTTTCTATAATATAAATAACTGGAGAATCTGAAGATTATTTAGATTTGTTTATATAAGACAAAAATGCAGGACGCACATTTCCTGTTTTCCTTTGTTAAATAATAAAAAATTCTTCCATTTTGTTTATCATGACTACTATGAAATGTTGATACACTCAACCATTGATATTTGATAGATACACTCTCAGGCCCAGCTCTTGGGAATAGCCCTTGACTATTTGAGGACTGTGCTGGAAAAGAGTAGAAATTCTATGTATGCTTTCAACTAAAAATTACAACAAAGCTTAATGAAAGTGGTTTAAGCAATAAGAACACATGTTATTTCATATAACAGAATGTCTGGAGGTGATAATCTAAGGTGAGTTAATTCAATAACTCAACAGAGTTAGAGCTCTAGTTCAAAATCTTGGGATATTCCTGGTTTTTCCCTTATGGTCTCAAGATAGCTGTAGGTACTCCAAGCATCAGGACCTCATGCAACAATGTCCAATAGCAAGAACAGGAATATTGTTCTAGAAAACCCTACCACATTTCCCTTTAAATTACACTGGACAGGGTACATGTGCCTAAACCAATCATTGGCAAGTACAAGAGAGTTGTCTCGATTAAATTAGATCAACCTACACTCCACTTTGGGGACTGGGAAGGGGCCTAAATAGTATGTGGCTGCCCAATATATTTAAAAATTGATGTTAGATTATCAGTGAAATGAGGATAGAAAATCTAGCTGTGGACTGGCAAATACAAGGTCTTTCATGCTAAATGTTGAAATGAAGAGCAGTAATAGGTTCACTAAAGTATCTCTCCAATGCATGTAGATACTTTATATGTATAATAGTTGAAAAAGATTTGTTAAATTTTTCCTAAGACAGAAAAGAATAGAAATACACACATTTATGGACTAAAATGAATGCATTACACAATGAATGTAAGTAAATTACCACATACTACATAAAATGTACTAAAGCATGACAGAAATTTAGAGAACAACAATTACCCTATGAAAGTTTTGACAATTTTAATGATACTCATTTATCATGAGTATCATAAAGCCATTTTTAAGATGGACCATTTTTATAAATCCCTGCAATAAACTCCCCATCTGAATGTTAATGCATCATGTTGCATTTTCAGAAAAGAATAATTTATGCAAAGTGTTCAGCTAAAGTGACATTTTATGGGTGTTGTCCCTGCCAGGCCCTACGTCTGTCCCTTTGGGAACAAATAAAGATGCCTGGTAATGCAATGAGCTGTACTGGGCTGAGCCTGAACTTTTTCCTAGGTGCTCAATTCTAACCAAGAGATATCAGTGCTAGGGACAATCTAAACATTACTCTCAGTTTTCTACAATAGTAAGTGAAAGGAGATCTACAAAAACAATTAAGGATTGACATGTTACAAAGGATTTCCAAAGAGTTATTTTAAATTCATATACTCAAAGATGTCTTAGAAATAATCCAGTCCATCTCCTACGAATTGAGGACCAAAATCTCAAAGAGTGCATCAAGGCCATACTATTATGGAGTGGGAGAGCCAAGAAAAACACCCATGTCTCCTGGCTACTAGTATAGTATTCTTTCCACTTCTGTCTGCCGTTCCAATCATTTTAGTAATTTAGTAATTTTATTCATTCATATCAACAATGCTGAAATTAAACATGACAAAATGTAAGCCAAGTTGCATAAAAAATGAAGCCTTCATTTTAAAAGAAAGAGAAAAGCAACCATAAATAATGATCAGAAACAAGAAAAATCACATCATGTATAAATACTTTATCTGTAACAGTAAAGCTTGGGGTAGAGGAAGCGAATACCTTCATGAATGTTTATTAACTGTGAAATTTAACTATTTAAAAGAATTAAGTTTGATTAGGAAATATACAAACATATTATATAAAATGTGAATGTATGTGCATATATGTATGTTTTTGTGTATATAAATTTCACAGTTCTGTGAAACTTACATTTCTGTCATTAATAATAGTAGTGGTCACAACCTACTGAGTTTTCCAACCAGGTATCATTTACTTTATATATAATGAAATTATATCATGAGTGTATTTATTTTACATCCATTCAGCCTTTATATTATATAAGACTTAAATAACATTAGTGTGTTCCAGATACTTTCCTAACTACTTTATGTATACTTAATAGTTATAGATTCTTACAAGATTGGTACTATTTATATCCCCATGGTTATTTATGGTTATAGGATGGCTTTATCAGCAACAAGTCTCATATCCTCACAGAAAAGGTTCAAAGCTTTGAGGAAGGAAGACACTTCTTGTGAGAAGTTCCCAGGAGCCTTCCCTTCAAGCCCCAATGGCCCATACTGTGTAATATGCCCTAGTTGCAAGGAGGGCTAAGAAAGCAAGTATAGGAGAGGTGGGCTCAGCCAACAAAGAAGGGTGAGGGAAGGAATAGCCTTTGAACAGGTAGAATTCTATTATTAGTTATTGCTTTGTAAGAAACCACCCCAAAGTTTAATCACCATCATTTACCATTTCTAAAGAATCTATGCATCAGCTGATTTGTGCCAGATTCAGGTGATCTTGGTTGAGTTCACTAATGCATATGCAGACCCCTGGTGGGTCAGCTTTTACAAAACCCATAAAGAACCATTGGAAATCCTGGCCCAATATCCGTGGGGGCATTTCTCTTTATTCTTCTCTTTCATTTTCATCATTTGGTTCTGCAAGCAGATATTGGGCTTTTCAAGGTTCAGAATCCTGGCCACCTCCTAGTATCAGTCCTGGGTGCAGTGTGTGTGAAGGATGATTCCTCCTTCAGTTCCAGTGTCTGGCATTTGGTTATAGGAACAGTTCTTTCTCTAAGTGGAATAAGATTGGATCCAGATCTCTGTGAAGTGCTGATAATCCTAATATGTGGATGTGAAAGAAGGAGGACTCTATTGAGAGTTTGATCCTGACTAAATTAGTTTGCTTAAAGCACTGGAGCATGTAAGTACATTACTGTTCAGAATGGAGGCAAGCTACACTAATCGCAAAGGATAGGAGTATATTTCTATAAAATATATATTACTTTAAAAAGTTAACTTTTTTTCATTTATTGTTTATAGAGTTTTCCACTCACTTCTCCAGTCCATCATAGTTGCTATGTTTAGAAGGTGATATAGTCCTTTACTTTTTGGTGTGATCTACATCTTCATACCTGAGTGTCTCTGCCAATGGCAGTCCTGCTTGTAGTAGATTTGTGTGGTTTAGGTTAAGTTTTACCACTGGATATGAAAATAGGATAGAGGTGGAGGCATTGCAAAATCCCTACACAGATGTTCAGTTCATCTACCTTGTTTTTAGATATGAGAGAACTAAGAATGAGAAAATGCTCAGTGACATGTCTAAGATCAAACAGCTAAATAATGAGAGTATAAGAATAGGTCCCAGAAACATCATGCCTTTTGAATACAACACAAAAAGGGAACAGCCATTTCTCATTTCTCTTCCTGGATATTCAATCCTACTGGAATTTATACTATAGATATATACTGCAGTCCAAGAAGAGAAAGGAAAAAAGAGACTGTAGAGATATTCAATCTAACTGATCAAAGGAAGTAAATATTTTATAATTTGGATGACTTTTCTTTTTCATCAGGAGTGGGGAAATACATGGTTTTTGTTTGGAAAGGTGAGAGTTTGGTGGAAAGAGTGTGGATGTTGCAGCCACAGGGAACTTAGTCCTATACACATGGTGTTCAGACTGGAAATTGCATTTTCTACATTTAGTAGCTGCCCACAGTAACTGCTACCTATTTATGAGTTATTTAGAAGCCAAATAAAATACATCTACTCTATAAAGGCTCATATCATTATCTTCACAGTAAGTTGCCATTAAAATTTTGCCATCCTCTGAGGATATTATAAAAAAAAATAGGTACTTGAGATTTTCTATGAAAAGTTTTAGCTTTGAGTATAATATCTTCTGAGAAAAGAGGATTGATTCTTAATCATTGCTTCAGTGACCTGAAAGAATCAGTGCTTTTGTACTCAGCCAATAGAATGAAAATTGTGAATCAAAAAATTACAAAATATAAGAGAAGGAAGGGTCCTTACAGACTACCCTGGCCTATTCCCCTCATTTTACATGACAAGAAATTAGGAGCACTGTCAGAAGGTCAGTATCACTCACCATCACACAGGAGCAATTCCATGAATTGCAGTGTCAACCTTTCTTTTTCATTAATTAAAATATTAAACATTGCTATGTGCCGGTCTTGCTGATTGCCAGAGATATCATCATAAACAAAAGCTTAGACTAGCACAAGACTCTTCACAATGCCTCAGACCGCTTTCCACATATCCCACCACCCTTCTAGGACTCACTCAGCCCCACCAAACTTTCCCTCAGACACATCCTGCCCGTACTAACAAACCCAATCATTTTTACCATTATCCTACTCAGCCTATTCTTAGGAACAACAATAACCAAAATCAGCTCCCACTGACTACTAATTTGAATAGAATTAGAAATAAACATGTTCTCCATAATCCCAGTTCTAATAATCAACTTCTCTGTTTTTGTTCATGTGTTGATCCTTTCTAAATAATTGCTTACTTTACAATCGTTCATGTAAGAACATGGTAGAAAATTCCAGAGGTACAAGAAGACAAAAAGATGAAAATTAAGTCTCTCCTTCATCCATCCCCCAGTCACTTGCATCTTTTTCCCCAAGGTCATGCTGCTTCTAGATATTTGTGTATCCTTACAGAGATATTCTGTGGATATGTACATATACCTGCATGTAAAAATGGATATTCCTTCCAACCAAATGTTAATATCTGCATATTGTTCTATACCTTAACATTTGAACTTAAAATAGTATCAAATTTGATACTCATCTGTTAGCTTAATAAGGTCTGTTTTCATGTGGGCTTCAATATGTTGAAGTTTTTAACTCAGGCAGTGACTGCACTTGAATTTTACTCTATAATTTAGTTACAAACATTTCACTTAGGCACCCATGGTTCTTCAGCTCCTATTCCCATGTTACCTGTAACCTTATTTCATGCCACTCTCCAACTCACACCTTAGTATCACCGGGCCTTATTTCCTAATTGCCCCTTGAAAACTGATGCACATCCCTGCTACCGAGCCTCCTCTAGATATATTCCTACCTGCAAACCTTTTTCATCTCTCTTTGCTACATTTCTTGAGACCCATCTCAATTCCCATCTCGTGCAGGAAGATGTCACATCTATTTTAGTCCATCCCATCTCTCCCTTACATAATTGCATTTTACCCTTTATTTTTCCTCAGTCTTTTTTAAAAAGGCGTTATTAACTCTATTTGTCTGGCTAATGGGCTATTGAGGATTTGTGCAAATCATATAATCTCTATGGAGCTTTATCCTCATCTATAAAATGAAGGAGTTTAAATAACTGTTTTCTAAAGAAGCAGTATGTGTCCTAGTAGCAAATTCATGGAATTTGGAGTCTGATAATTAGGGTTGCATTCCGAAATTTGTATCTCATTTGATCCCTTGGCTCTATTAGGAAATTCCCTTGACCCTGGTTTTCTCTTTTGCAAAATAGAAATAACTACTTCCACATAGGGTTGCCATGGGGTCTAGTAACTTAATTGATGTAAAGCTCTTGATATGAAATAAAGTTCACACATAACATTTAGTATGGTTGAGTGCTAGTTACATGGCCGCCAATTATTCTACTGGGCACTGACCATGTATGCCTGACATTGTACTGACTCCTGGGCTACAGGGATTTACATGCTTAGTACCAGGACCTGGTACAAAGAAGTATTCATAAAATATTTGTTCAACTGATGGAAGGAAAACAATTCCTCATCTGGAGAATTCAATATGTTTGGAAGCAGACTTGTGAATTCAGTGAATTATTAAATACTTCTAAACTTACCTAAATTAATCTGATTTATCTAAGTCAATCACTAGCCTTTTCTGTAAAGTCAACATAGTAGTTTGAGAAAATTATTTTTCTTAATAATAAAAACAGTGTTTTAATAAATGTAAATCATTAGTTGTTCTCATCTGATGTAGATGGAAATTTAGCTCTAAGATTTTAAGAGTGTGTACATAATTAGGTGCCCAAAACACAATTTTCACGGCCCTGTGTAGGGAGTGTGGCTATCATATTTAAAGAACATCAAGGAAGCCAGTGTGGCTGGGACAGAGTGAGTGAGGGAAAGACAAATAGGAATTGTGAGCAGAAAGAAAAGTAGGGGGATTGCTCAGACTGAACAGTCTGAGCAATAAGACTGAGAAAAATGCAGAACCATTGGAAGTTTGAGATAGATTAAATGCCATGTACTGACATGTTTTAAAAGAATCATCATGGCTGCTTCTGTTTAGAATAGACTGTAATGGTGTAAGGGTAGAATTAGGGAGACCTGTAATAATACAGATGAGAGATGATGATGGCTTGCCCTAGAATTATAGCAACAGATGTAGAAAGAAGTGGTAGGATCATTGGTATATTTTGTAGATAGGATTTTCTTTGAATTGAATGTGGAATATAAGAAAAATAGAAAAGTTAAAGATCATGTCAAAGGAGTCAATGAACATATGCGAGAAAGGAGTTGTCATTAATGTACATGGAGAAGACTATGGGTAGGGTATATGAGGGTTTGGGAAGTTCACTTGGGAGTATGATAAAGTCTGAGATGGGCATTAGATTATCCAGTAGGCAATTGGATATTGAATATATGAATGTAGGTTTCAGGAGGGAGTTCAAGATGAAGATATAATTGTAGAGGTCTTTAAAATACAGAATATCTATAAGATTGATTACTGGGTAAAGAGTGTGACTAAAGAAGAGAAGACTAAAGAGTGAGTCCTGAAAAACTACCTTTGTCAATGGTTGATGAGAAGAGAACTGCCAAAAAAAAAAAAAAAAAAAAAAGAGAAAGCCTGTCTTAAGGGTTAGGAAGAAATCCAAGAAATTGCATTCCTGAGAACCAGGGTTTCTAGGAGAAGTGAATGATCATCTCCGTCAAATGTTGGTCAAATAAGATGCAAGCTGAAAATTAATCACAGCACTTAGCAACTTGGAGGTCATTGATGACCTTGACATAGTTTTAAAAAGTGATGAGAACAAAGCTGGACTAGAGTGAGTTAAAGAGAAGAGGAGGAGGGACGTGGAGAAAATAAGGCTAGTTATCTTCTTAAGGAGTTTTGGTGAAAATTGAACAGAGGAAATTGTCAATAGCTAGAGGGAGAAGTGAGGAAAAGAGGTTTTTTGATTTTTGTTTGTTTATTTATTAAAGGTGAGGGAAAAATACTACAGTTTTAAATAAGAATGATACATTAGAGAGGATTATATTGACAGTAGAAAGAGAGAGGGGGAAGAATTGCTACAGTGATGCAGCAATGGCCCCAAGTAGGTGAGATGAAAGAGAATAAGGGTCTAGTGAGAGCATGACATGGGAGATTGGCCAGTTGATGCCTGATGTTTCCTCTCTATAGCAGTGAGAATGCAGACATTTAAACTCAATAAGGCAGAATATATGGGTACAAGAGCAGATATGGGTGGTAGATATAGTAAATAGATGTTACAGAAATTCTCTTCTGATTATTTTTGAATTCTGTTTTATTAATTAAAAAGTCATAGAACTGTAAAATATGTTATGGGGGAGTATAGGAAGTTTTTAGGGCATACATATCCTCTCATCAATGATTAATGTGAATTGTAGATCACTTTGAAGAGTCCTTCCCAATCTTTCTCCAAGGATAATTCAATATTCACATGAGTTTAGTGATACATCCAAGACTTACTTGTAGAGCTCTCTTCTCTTTTGTATGTAATAGTAAATCAGCCATCATGCAGTAGGTATTATTTCTTACCATTTCCAGTTACTACCATCATACTACTTGTATTTTTACTGCTAGTTTTCATGCCACAGTGACAAAAGAGACTATACTCACCTTATTTCTATATGAGATACATTTCTACATTTGGGTTTTTAACCTACCAATATCTAGCCTAGAGCATCACATAATTTTATTTTATTTTTTATTTTTTTTACAGTGATACAATTTATTTACAATTTTTTTTTTTGTAAATAAAAACAAAACTAAAGATTTCCTATGCATACACATATGTGTAAATGTATTTTAAAAACTGCAGTGGTAGGTACACACCAAATGAATAATAGAGGCTACTTCTGGGAGAAGACCATCATTTTAACTCATCTGGAAAATATTTTTGTGTCTTTAAAAAATAATAAACATAAGGTATAATAATAAAAACAACAACAATACAATAGAATAACAATAACAATAGTAGCAACAATAACAATTATCATTGAGCACTTATATGCTACTAAGTGCTTTAATTTTAATGAATTGCATCATTTTTTCTTCAAAATAACTGTGAGTTATACTGCTTTGCGATACTCATTATTTAGATATAGAATAATGGTTTTTATAACTTTCCCAGAGTAACCCTTATTATCACAGAAATGGAATTTGAACCTAGGTAATCTGACTAGTCTCTGTGACCACTTTAGCCCAGGGAGTACCTTAAGGGAAGGACTCTACCCTTTCAAATGGTAAAATATAAAGGGGTTCCTTGTGGCAGTTGTATTGACAACTGTGTGTGCGTGTGTGTGGGCGTGCACTCCTGTGCACACATGCTAACACATGCAAATGAATGTTAAATGGGGATAAATATGCTCTCATATGCAGGTTTTTATTTATATAAGAGTGCATATCCAATGGTTTGGAAAACGATCTCTCTCTCCTTTTGTTTGATCTTGATTTTTTTTTTTTTTTACAATATTAGAGAAGTTGTAGTTTTACAGAAAAATCATGCAGAAAATGCAGAGTTCCAATATACCCCCTATTATTAATAACTTGCCTTAGTGTGGTATATTTGTTATAATTTATGAAAGAATATTATTATAATTTTTCTATTAAATGTACTTCATGATTTACATTACGGTACTGGAGTTCAATGTTGTTTTGTACATCCTAAGTTTTTAGAAATGTTTATTCTAGCAACATATATACAACCCAAAACTCCCCCCTTTTAACCACATTCAAATATATAATTCAATGCTGCTTATTAAATTCACAATGTTGTGCTACCATCATCATCATACATTTCCAAAACATTTCCATCAACCAAATAGTAACTTGGTATGATTTAAGCATTAATTCCACATTTCCTAACCCCACCCTGGCCCCCAGGAAGCTGTATTCCAGTTTCTGTCTCTATGAAATTGCTTATATTGCTTATTTTGATTATTTCATATCAGTGAGATCACACAATATTTGGCCTTTTTGTCGGGCTTATTTCACTCAGTGTTATGTCTTCAAGGTTCATTTTGTCAAATGTAGTATAACTTCATTCTTTTTTACAGCTGAATAATATTCTATTGTATGTATATACCACATTTTATTTATCCATTCATCGGTTGATGGACATCTGGGTTGCCTCCATCTTTTGGCAAATGTGAGTAATGCTGCCATGAATACTGGTGTGAGAATATCTGTTCAAGTCCCTGCTTTCAGTTCTTTCCTAGAAGTAGGATTTCTGGGTCATGTGATAATTCTATACTTACTTTCTGAGGAACTGCCAAACCGTCTTCCACAGTGGCTGTACCATTTAATTTCCCACCAACAATGAATGAGTGTTCCTATTTCTCCACATCCTCTCCAACATTTCTAATTTCCCTTTTTTTTTTTACCGGGAGGTACCGAGGATCGAACCCCGGTCTCTCCATATGGTAGACGGACGCCGAACCTCTTGAGCCACATCCGTTTCCCCCCATTTTTTAAATAGTAGCCTTTATAGTGCATGTGAAATGGTTTCTCCTTGTGATTTTGATTTGTATTTTCTTAGTGTCCAAAGATGTTAAGCATCTTTTCATGTGCTAATTGACCATTTGTCCATGTTCTTTGGAGAAAGGTCTATTCAAGTCTTTTGCCTATTTTTAAATTGAGTTGTTTTTTATCTTTTTGTTGTTGTTATAGGAATTCATTAGTCTAGATATGATCCCTTATTTTCTCCAAAATATTTGCTCCCACTGTGTGCTTCCACATAAACATGCTTCCATATAAACTTGGTGACTGCTTTTTCCATTTCTGCAAAGAAGACTGTTGGGATTTTGATTGGGATTGCTTTGAATCTGTAAATCACTTTGGGTAGAATTGACATCTTAACCATACTTAGTTTTCCAATCCATGCACACAGAATATCTATCAATTTATATCGGTCTTCTTTGATTTCTTTAGCAATGGTTTTAGTTTTCTAAACTAAAAACTTTACATCCTTGGTTAGATTTATCCCTAGATATTTGATTCTTTCAATGATATTGTAAATGGAATTTTTCTTGATTCCGTCTTCAGATTGTTCATGACTAGTGTATAGAAAAACTACTAAGTTTTGGATGTTGATCTTGTACTCTGCCACTTGGCTGAATTTATTATTTCTAGTAACTTTGTTGTAGATTTTTCAGGATTTTCTATATATAAGCTCATGCCATCTGCAAATAGGGGAAGTTTCACTTCTTTCTTTCCAATTTGGATGACTTTTATTCTTTCTCTTGTCAAATTGCTGTGGCTACAACTTCCAGGGCAAGATTTAATAATAGTGATGACAAAGGTATTAGTCAGCCAAAGGGGTGCTGATGCAAAATACCAGAATTTGGTTGGTTTTTATAAAGGGCATTTATTTGGAGTAGAAGCTGACAGTCATGAGGTCCTAAAGAGTCCAACTCCAGATACCATAAGAGGTACTTTCTCACCCAGAGTCTGTTGCCACGTGTTGACACAAGATGTTGGGCGATGTCTGCAAGGGTTCAGTCTTCCTCCTCTTCCCAAGGCTCCATGGTCCCAGCTTCTTCCAATCTCAGCCACAGGCTTGGACAAGTCTTGTCTCTCTCCTGGACCTCGTTTCACTCCATGCTCAGCTGCTCTCTCCACAAGGCCAGCTGTAAACTGTCAGATGAACGGTTCCTCTCTCATCCCTGGGCCTCTGCCATTTCTAATGGAGCTTTCTCTCTTTCCTCACATATCTGCTTCTCTGTGTATTTACTTCTTAGGGCTCCAGAATTAACATTCCACTATTGTCTCCTCTGCCATGTCATTTTCTCTGTGAGTCCCCACCTACCAAGGGGGCAAGGGACTCAACATCCTACTGATGTGCCCAATCAAAACCTTAATCACAATTTAATCAAGTAAGAATGAAACCTCTGAATCCAATACAATCTAATATACCCAGAGGAACAGACCAATTTACAAACTTAACCCAATATCTATTTTTGGAATTCATAAATAATACCAAACTGCTATATCTTGTTAATGGTCTTAGATTAAAAGTTTCCAGTTTTTCCAAACTGAGTACATGTAAGTGGTGGAATTTTTATATATACCCTTTATGATGTTAAGGATATATCCTTCTATTCCTAGTTTTCTAGGTTTTTCTTTTAACAATAAGGGGTGCTGGATTCTGTTAAATGCTTTTCCTGCATCAACTGAGTTGACCATATTGTTTCCTCCTTTCTTCTCTTAATGGGTGTATTACATTAATTGATTTTCTTATGTTGAACCACCCTGGTGTACTTGGGGTAAGATACACTTGATCATAGTGTGCAATTCTTTTAATATGCTGTTGGATTCAATTTCTTAGTATCAAGTTGAGGATTTTTGCATGTGTATGCATAAGGGATATCGGTCTGTAATTTTCTTTTCTTGTATTGTCTTTATCTGCATTTGATATGAGTTAGTGAATATTCCCTCCTCTTCCATTTTTTGGAAGTTTGAGCAGAATTGGTGTTACTTCTTCTTGGAATGTTTGGTAAAATTCACTGTGTAGACATCTGGTTTGCAGTTTTTCTTTGCTGGGAGGTTTTTTTTAAATTATTGATTCAATCTGTTTACTAGTTATTGTTCTGTGGAGATCTATTTCTTCTTGAGTCAGTGTAAGTAGCTTGTGTGTTCCTAGGAACTTGTCCATTTCACCTAGTTTATCTAATTTGTTGGCATACAGTTGTTCCTAATAAGCTCTTATAATTATTTTATTTCTGTGGGATTGGTAGTAATGCCCCCTTTCATCTCTGATTTAAGCTATTTTATCCTTTGTATTGTTTCATTTGTCAATTTAGCTAAAGGTTTGTTGATTTATTAATCTTTCCAAGGAACCAAATTTTATTTTTGTTGATTCTCTTTTTTTTTCTTTATTCTCCATTTCATTTATCTCTACTCTAATCTTTGTTTTTATTCCATCCTTCTTCTCTATTTGGATTAAGTTCCCTCTTCTTTTTCTAGATCTTCCAGTTGTGAGGTAAAGTCTCTGATTTGAGATCTTTCTTCTTTATTTAACATAATCATTTAGAGATAGAAGTTTCCCTCTCAGCACTGCCTTTACTATATCTGTTAAATTTTGGTTTGTTGTGTTTTCATTTTAATTTGCCTCAAGATATATCCTAATTTCCCTTGTGATTTTTCCTTGACCCATTGGTTGTCTAAGACTGTGTTGCTTAATTTTTACATATTTGTGAATTTTACATTATTCCCTCTAGTTTCATTCCAGTGGTGGGAGAATAAACATGTATCATTTCAATATTTCATAATTTATTGAGATTTGTTTTGTGATCTAACCTATGGTCTATCCTGAAGAATAATCCATATGTAATAGAGAAAAATATGTATTCTACTGCTGTTGTTTGAATTGTTCCTTTTATGTCTCTTGGGTCCAGTTGGTTTTGAGTATTGTTCAAGTCTTCTATTTCTTTATTGTTCTTCTGTCTAGATGTTTTATCCGTTATTGAAAGTGGTATATTGAAGTCTCCAACTATTAATGTAGAAACCTCTATTTCTTCCTTCAAATCTGAAGCAAATATATTTGCTTCATATATTTTTGGGCTCTGTCATTAGGGGCATATATATTTATAATTGTTGTGATTTCTTGTGGAATTGACTATCTATCTATCTATCTATCTATCTATCTATCTATCTATCTATCTATCTATCGTCTATCTCTCTCTCTATTTACCTATCTATGCCTTCTTTGACCCTTGTAATGGTTTTTGACTTAAAGTTTATTTTATCTTGTATTAGTATAGCTACTCCAGTTGTCTCTTTGTTACTCTTTGTATGGTATATTTTTGCATCCTTTCTCTATCAATCTACCTATGTCTTTGAATTTAAGGTGAGTTTCTTGTAAACAGTACATAGTTGGGCCATGCATTTTTATTCATTCTGCCAATCTCTGCCTTTTGACTCTAGACTTTAATACTTACATTTAAAGTAACTATAGCAAATACAAGACTTTCTTCTGTCATTTTCTATTTTGTTTTTGTAAATCTTATGCAATTTTGACCCTCAATTATTCTGTTAATGCCTACTTTCATATCCATTTGACTTTTGGTATTGTACCATTTTGAGTGCCTTCTCATTTCTTTCTGAATATATTTTTCATATATCTTCTTATGGTTACTATAGGGTTAAATTAACATCTTAAATCCATAACAATCATGTTCAATTTGACACTAAATTAACTTTAGAAGCATACACATACACAGTTCCTATAACTTTCTATCATCCCACCTTTTTTTGTGCGTATTACAAAATAACAAGCAAGAACCATAGATTTCTCACTACGGTTTATGCATTTGCATTTTAGCACGTTGCAAGAAGTAAGAAGTGGGGTTACATACAAAATATAAAATAAAATAGTACTGGCATTTGTAACTATCCACATGGCTACCTCTACCAGTGTTCTTTTTTTCCTTCTTTCTTTCTTTCTTTCTTTCTTTCTTTCTTTCTTTCTTTCTTTC
>JAKSZT010054458.1:30545276-30592169 GCA_026826555.1 Tolypeutes matacus
TGACAAACTCCCTCAGCTTTTGTTAATTGGGAATGTCTCAACCTTTCCTTCATTTCTGAAAGGAAGTTTTGCTGAATATAAAATTCTTAGTTGCCAATACTTTTCTTTCAGAATTTTAAATATTTTGAACCACCACCTTCTTGCATCCATGGTTTCTGATGAGAAATCAGCACTTAATCTTAATGGGATTCCTATGTACATAACTTGTTGATTTTCTCTTACTGTTTTTCAAACTCTTTCCTTGTCTTTGCATTCAATAGTTTTATTACTATGTGTCTGGGCATGGTTTTCTTTGTGTTTATCCTGTTTGAGTTTCATTGGGCTTCTTGAATGTTCATATTCCTGTCTTTTGTTAAATTTGTGATGTATTCTACCATTATTTCTTTGAATATTCCATCTTTCCCTTTATTCCTTGCTTCCAATAATGCATCTATTAGTACAGTTGATGGTGTCTCATAGGACTCTTAGGTTCTGTTTACATTTTTATTCTTATAAATAAATTTATAAATGAATAATTTTAATTGTCTTATCAAAATCACTGATTCTTCCTTCTGCCAGCTCTGATGTGCAGTTGAAACCCTCTAGGGAATTTTTTTTTTTTAAATATATTTTTATGACAGAAGTTGTAAACTTACAAAACAATCATGCACGTGTGCAGAATTCCCATGCAACACCCCTCTATCAACACACCACACCATGGTGGAACATTTGTTACAGATTATGAGATAGTATCATCAGACTATTACCACCAACCATGATACATCATGTACATTTGGCACACTTTTTCCCTACTCCCCCATTATCAACACAGTACATCTTTGGCATAGATGCATGAATATTACAATATTATTGTGAACCACAGTCCATAGATCACTCCAGTTGTATTTTTCCCATGCTTCTCCACATTTCCACCTCCCTGTAATAGTGACGTACAACTGCTCTAGTTCACAAAGGACACTCTTACACCTGTACCATCAACCAAAATTCTCATCCATCTCTGAATTTACTGTATTATTCAGTCCCTAGATTATTCTCTAGCTTTCTGTCAATTGGTATTTACATCTCTAGACTATCCTTAGCCACATTCCCAAGTATAAACTGTTACTCATTATAATGGGTTACCATCCACTCTATCCATTTCCACACTTTTACAGTAAAGTTAATTAAAACTTCTACATACATTAAATATCAGTAGGCCATCTCAGTCCTCCTCTTATCTCCTTTAAGTATCCAACAGCTACCACCAGGTCTTGAAGACATTTTCCTACATTTTCTTCTACAAGCTTTATGGTCCTTGCTTTTATATTTATGTTTTTTATCCATTTTGAGTTAAGTTTTGTATAAGGTGTGAGATAGGGGTCCTCTTTCCTTCTTTTAGCTATGGATATCCATTTCTCCCAGCACCATTTATTGAATGAACTGTTCTGCCTCAGCTGGGTGAGTTTGACAGGCTTGTCAAAAATCACTTGACCATAGATGTGAGAGTATGTTTCTGAACCATCAATTAGACTCCATTGATTTATGTGTCTGTCTTTTTGTCAGTACTATGCTGTTTTTACCACTGTAGCTAGGTAACTTGATTTAAAGTGCAGAAGTGAGAGTCCTTTAACTTTGCTTTTCCTTTTTAAGATGTTTCCAGTTATTCAGGACACCTTACCCTTCCAAATAAATTTGATAATCATGTTTTCCATTTATTTAAAAAATGCTGGTGGAATTTTTATCAGGATTGCATTAAATCTGTATATCAATTTGAATACAATTGAAATCTTAATGATATTTAGTCTTCCAATCTGTGAGCATGGAATGTTCTTCCAATTATTTAGGTCTTTTTAAAAAAATTTTAATAATGAGCTGTAGTTTTCTGAATACAAGTACTTTACATTGTTGGGTAAGTTTATTCCTAAATATTTGGGTTTTATCTGTCATATTTTATTTTCACCACTCTTTTGACACTTTTAGTTACTTTTATTGATATAATCTTCATTTCTAGACTCTCTTCCAGGCCTCTCTTTCCTGTCTTTTCTTTTCAGGCTGTAGCACATACTTTAGTATTTCCTGCAAAACCCATCTCTTGGTTACAAACTCTCTCAGTTTCTGTTTATCTGTGAATATTTTAAACTTGTCCTCATTTTTGAAAGACAATCTTGCTGGATATAAAGTTTATTTTTGTATAAGGTGTGGCTGGAAGTTTTTCTCTTGCAGTATCTTAAATATATCATACCACTGTCTTCTTGCCTCCATGGTTTCTGATGGGAAATCAGCACTTAATCATATTGGGTATCCCATATATGTTATGAATTGCTTTTCTCTTGCTGCTCTCAGAATTCTCACTTTGTCTTTGGCATTTGACATTCTGATTCGTATATGTCTCGAATTGGTATATTCAGATTTATTTGGATAGGAATACATTGTGCTTCTTAGACATGGATATCTATGTCCTTCAATAGGGTTGGGAAATTTTCTTCCATTATTTCTTCAAATATTCCTTCTGCCTCTTTTCCCTTCTCTTCTCCTTCTGGGACACCCATGACGTGTGTTTGCACGTTTCTTGCTGTCATTTATTTCCTAGAGACCTTGTTCAATTTTTTCCATCTTTTCTTTCTCTATTCTTTTTTATGTTTGTTTTCAGAAGCCATTTGTTCCAACTCACCAATCCTTCCTTCTGCCTCCTCAAATCTGCTATTATATGATTCCAGTGTATTTTTCATTTCATTTATTGCACCGTTCATTTCCATAAGATCTGCTATTTTTCTATGTATGCTTTCAAATTATTCTTCTTTTTTTTTGGATTGGTGACTTTTAATCAAACTTTCTAATATAGTGACAGATTCATTTTACTTTTTTTTCTTTTTTCAAAAAAATATTTTAAAAGATGCTTGGATTACATAAACGTTACACAGAAATTACAGTGATTCCCATGTTCCCCACCTCCCACACCTCCCACAACCTCCCACATAAACATCTTTCATTAGTGTGGCACATCACCTGCAATGGATATACACATCCTGGGGCTTTGCCACTAAGCATGGACCATAGTTCACATTGTAGACCACATTCTCTCCCATACAGTTCTGCATGTTATATGCTGATGTAAAATGGCCTATACCTGCCATTGTAATGTCACTCAGGATAATTCCCAAGTCCCCAAAAAAGCCCCTGTATTACAACTGCTTTTCCCTCTCCCTGCCCTGAAAGTGTCCAGTGGCCACTGGCTCCACATCAATGCTGTAATTTCTTCCATTGCTTGAATCACAATATGTCTACAACAGAATACCAGTAAGTCCACTCTAGTCCATAGCTCTTCCCCCAATCCTGAGGAGTCTGGAATGGTGATGTCTACTCCACCTCCAAGTGAGAGGGGGCTTATATACCATGGATAAGATGGATGGGATTATCCTGCCTGCAGCTGCAGACTCTCTCCATTCCCTGGGATGGCCGTTGTCCATCATCATCTCCTCGCCAAGTGTCTTGGGTGAGTCCACTGAGCTGTAGTTCTTTGTGCTTATCCAATGTCTTCTTAATATCCTTAATTTATTTAACCATCTAACTGAATTTATTAAGGAGATTTGTTTGAACATCTATGATTAGTTGTCTCAACTGCTTTTTGTCATCTGGAGGCATATCTTGTTCCTTTAGCAGGGCCATATCTTCCTGTTTCTTGGTGTGGATTGCTATTTCTTTTTTTTTTTTTTTTTTTTTTTTTTTTTGGTGTCTTGGCATCTGATTTACTAGATGTATTTATTGTGGGTGCAGTTTCTCTCTTTACTTTAGGGCTTTCTTGCCCTTTCTCCCTTTCTGGTTGTGGAGTAGGAGCCAAGGATGTAGTTAGTGCTGTAAGCTGTGGAGGCTCAAGCTGCCCTCATTTCCCCAGGGACCAATGCAGCTTCTCCCAACTTTCTCCTTTGCCAGGGGTAGGGACAGAACCACAACTATGTGGAATAATCCAAGTTGTGCAGGCTTAGGCAGTAGTTACCCAGAGAGAGTGATGAAGCTTCACTCTCCTTTCTCCCCTGCCTGGGGTGGGGATGGAGCTGCAGGTGTGGGCAGCAACCTGTGCTGTGCAGGTCCAAAATGACAACAGTTGCCCCAGTAGACTTCTGACTATTCATTCTTTGTCAGTCTAATGTACCTGGAGTTACCTGGAGAGGCTGGTGCAGGGCCTGCCAGCTTCCTCCTTGCTACAGATGGGGCTGAAGCCTAGGCTAGGGCTGCAGGCCAATCTGGGTGAAAGAAACTGGTCCTTACCACCACTGTGATTTTCAGTCAGCCCAGCTTCCCCTCATGCTGGGGGCAGAACATTGCAGGTGATGTGCCACACTAATGAAAGATGTTTATGTGGGAGGTTATGGGAGGTGTGGGAGGTGGGGAACATGGGAATCCCTGTAATTTTTGTGTAGCATTTATGTAATCTAAGCATCTTTTAAAATATTAAAAAAAAAAAAAAGGCAGCTACCAGCCTCTTTCCCACTTGGACAGGTTCAAACTTTAGCTGTTCTTAGGATTATACTTTAACCAGCCAAATTTACTAATCAGTAGCTGAAATCGATAGCCAACTGTCTCTTCCTCCCCTGTTTTTGGGAAATGGTGCTTCCACTTCCAGCCACAGAATAGCTCCTGAGGCAGCTTGCGCCACCAGAGTAGGATGATCACCAGCCACCATGGCATGGCCTATAGTTTGTGGCCTGTATTTTCCTGGAGAGGCTGGTGCAGGTTTTCCCAGCTTCCTCCTTGCCAGAGGTGAGGCTGGGGCTTAGGCTAGAGCTTCAGTCTGATCTGGATGTAAAGAAGCTGGTCCCTACCAGCACTGTGATTTTCAGTCTGTCCAGCTTCCCCTTGTGCCAGGGGTGGAGTTAAAATGGCAGCTATCAGCCTCTTTCTGACTTGGACAGGTTCAAACTTTAGCTGTTCTTAGGATTATACTTTAACCTACCAAATTTACTAATCAGTAGCTGAAGTTAGTGCCCAACTGTCTCTTCTTCCCCTGTTTTTGAGAAGTAGAGCTTCCAATTCCAACCACAGAAAACTCCGGAGGCTGCTTATGCCCCCAGTGGAGGGTGGGCACCAGCCTCCGGGACCTGGAGGGCTCTATTTATGAATCTTCTCTGCAGATCTTTCTAGGGAATTTTTCATTTCATTATTTTGATTTTCACCTCTAGTAATTCTCTTTGATTCCTTTTTAAAATTTTTGTCTCCTTCTTGAGATTCTCATATTGCTCTTTTGTTGGTTTTCCTCATACCCTTTAGTTCTTTCTCTATGTTTTCCTTTTTCTCTTTGAATATATAAAGGATGATTTTTTAAGTTTTTGTTCAGTATTTCCAAAGGCTGGTCTTCTTGGTTATTGGTTTCTTGATTTTTATCTTGTCCCTTTGACTGGGCCATCATTTTCTTTTTCTTTTTTTTTTTTCTTTGTAGTCTTTATTGCAGTGCACATTTTAATATTTTAAAGTGTTAACTCTGGGATTTAGTCCCTGAGCTATGTGTTTCTTAAGTTTGTATCCAGATGGTGATATGACAGAGATTTCCTTGAGTGCCAGGAACTAACAAAAATGAACAAACCAAAGCAGAAGTACCTTTCACAGCCTTTGCAAGTTGTCTCTGTTTGTCCATTTCCTTCAGAGCTTAGCTGTCCTATTAAGAAGATTCTTGAGGAGAATGTGAAGTGCAGGTCCTCTCCATCTTATCTGAGCCTATGTGGAACCAAGGTGCCTGCCTCTTTTCCTAAGCTTGTACTTGCTAGTGGTCCCAGGAATTATCTCATTTATAGTTTACAAGAGTTTTAATGCTCCCTTCTACTCCCTTTGACATAGACTTTCACCCGCTCCTGGATATACTATTTTGTGACTTAATGCAGTTAGTTCTTTGACCCAGGCCACTTCAACTTAATTGTTCCTTACACTGCGTTAACTGTATGTAAGCTGCTTGTCTACCTTCTGGACACATTCTGTGAGGCTGGGACAGGTTTCCTGATTTAGTCTTTCAGACTTTCACCTGAGTTATTGACGCTGACATATAAGCAACCAGTTTGCTCACAGGGGTTAGTCTACTTCCTCTTGAACAGGGCCAGGGTCCCACACTGGAACATAAACTGGCACCACCCTATGTTGGGGATGGGTTGAAGGAGGGCATAGTCAGGGTGCCAGGGGATTCTCCAATGTCTTTTGAAGCTGAGTTTTCTTGATTCAGCACCCACTCAATTACTGCAGTCCTTTAACTGTTTTTCACGGTTTTGAGCAAATGTTCTCTCTTTAAGATTTCTCTGTTGCCTTTGCCTGGGGAGCAGGGGTGGATTGATGCAATGGGTACTCTCAGAGCCAGCCACCAGTAATCTGAAGTAGCTCATTCAAAGGAAAGATCAATGATCAGACCATACACCACCAGAGTTTGCAGGACTGGGTCTTTATATGACACCCTGGCACCAGCAAGCTACACCAGGAGCCCAGGCTATAGTCCCCACTGCTGCCTGCCATGAAGCTGGAGGATGGGGATGGTAGCAACTGCAGAGAAGCTGAAATTCATCCATATTTACTGTAATTTATAAGCTTTTCCTTCAGATCTCCTTTGAAGGCTGCATAGTTTTCCATTAGACTCCAGAGTTCCAAAATAGTTGATTCAGACAGTTCTTTCCAGGCCAACAGAGTTTTGATGGAAGGACTGATTCCTGGAGTTTTCTATTACCTCCCTCATTTTTCCTAAATCCTCTCAAAATCTACTTGTTTTTATTACAAGAAAGTTAGAGGGGTCATCTATGAAAAGATTTCTATCCAACTATTCAGTTTTCCATGTTACCTACCTATTGGTAGGTATTTCTTATGATATGATAAGTAATAACTCCTAGATCACTAAAGAGAACATAACATTGAGTGTTATAGAGAAGATAGTATGAGATATTCTTAAGTGAGGCTGAATGTTGGGGGATTTGCTCATGGCAACAATAATCCCATGTATTTTGTTTAATATGACTCCTGTTTGTTATGCATGGAAATGTATGGTCTTAAATCCTTACTCTATAGTCTATGTTTACAATTGCAACTGTAGTAAAGACTGCTCACTGTAAAATTTTGTTCTTTCCCTTCCATGATGTAGAGCTATCACCCAGAAGCAGCTGCCTAGCCAGTGACTACATAGTCAGACTCCTATCCCTTACCTTTAGGAAGAGCCATGTGAGTAGTTACTAATAAAAGAATATAAGCAGAATAAATGTGTGTTCTTTAGAGAAGAAGATTGTTTTATCACACTCTTTTCCTCTATCTGATAAATGGTAAAGACTCTGAGACCTGAGGGAACAGTGGAGTCATAAATAAAACAGGCCTAGGTTGCTTAACCACTTCATGGAATAAAACTACCACTGACAGGAATTCCTCTATTAGGCATTGTGTGAGCAAGATTACTATTTTTTTATGTTAAGCCACTAAACTCTTGGTGTGTCTTTATTAATCTTACAGAAATGAGAGTATGTATTTGGGACCTTCACACAGGTACTTTGGGTCTTTAAGAGGATCACTAACCAAGTGGTTAAGTTCACAGCAATTTTTGTTTGTTTTCTTTTTTTTTTTTTGCAATTGCATTAGAATATAAGTTTCATGAGGTCAGGGACTTTTGTCTTTTTTGCTTCTGATGTAACTCAAGCACCTCAAACAAATGCCTGGTACATAGTATGCACTCAATAAATATTTGTTGAATAAATGAATAAGTGAAGAGTAACATTTTCTTCAAACTAGAGATAGGAGTGTCATTGTGCCTAAGGTGAAGAATATGAGATAAAACTATAAAGTTATATAAAAATATAATTATGTGAGTCCTTTATTTCCATTAATAATTTCTATCCAATCCATCCAATACAAAGAGTACAATCAATGGTATTTGGTGTAATCACATGCTTGTGCATTCATCACCTCAATCTCTTCCAGAGCACTTTCATTTTTGCAATAATAAAGTGCCTCATGTATCTTGGGGCATTAAGGTTAAGTGCATAAGTATTTAGTATAGTCATTTCTTTTGGTGAATTGCCCCTTTTATTAATATATAATGACCTTCTTCATCCCTTGTAACAGTTTTGCATTTGAAATCTATTTTGTCTGATATTAGGATCACTACTCCACCTTTTTCTGGTTCCTATTAGCTTTTCCCAATCTTTCACTTTTAACCTGGTTGTGTCCTCATGTCTGAGATGGGTCTCTTGTAGACAACATATAGACAGCTCATATTTTTTTTATCCATTCTATCAGTCAATGTCTTTTGATTGGGGAGTTCAATCCTTTAACATTCAATGTTATTACTGTAAAGGTATTATTTACTTCATCCATTTTGTCCTTTGGCTCTCTGTTGTCATATCATTATATTATCTGTCTTCTTATCTTTTAGTTTACCCTTCTTAATAATCTTCATTTGTACTCTTCTCCAAATCTCTCGTCCTTGTTTTTTTCCTTTCAGGCTGCAGCAGTCCCTTTAGTATCTCTTGTAAATCTCGTCTTTTGGTAAAATAATCTATCAGTTTTTGTTTGTATCTGAAGACATTGGACTTACCCTCATTTTTGAAGGTTTCATCCTTATTTTTGCTGGATACAGAATTCTTGGCGGGCAGTTTTTCTCTTTCAGTATCTTAAATATATCATACCACTTCCTCTCACCTCCGTGGTTTCTGATGTGAGGTCAGCACTTAATCTTATTGAGTTTCCCTTGTATGTGATGCTTTGCTTTCCTCTTGCTGCTTTCAGAATCCTCTCTTTATCTCTGATATTTGTCATTCTGAACAGTAGGTGCCTCGGGGTAAGTCTATTCGGATTTATTCTGTTTGGGGTGTGTTGTTCTTTGATATTGATATTCAAAAGTGTTGGGAAGTTTTTGTTCATTATTTCCTCAAATATTCTTTCTGCCCCTTTTCCATTCTCTTCCTTTCTGGGACACTGATAATGTGAATGTTTGGAGTTCTGCATGATCATTCAATTCCCGGAGCCTCTGTTCCATTTTTTCCATTCTCTTCTCTTTCTGCTCCCCTGTCTTTTCCAGTTCAGATGTTCTGTCTTTGAAATCACTAATTCTGTCCCAGTTTTATATCTTTAGGGTAGGGGAGGAGAGCCCTTTCCAGCCACCATGGGGACTTGGTAACTCATGTTTGTCATTTCAGCTTCATCTCTCTGTCCCTCACCTTCTTGGGTACTGTGTAGCACTGTCCTGGTCTGCTGATCCCCCAAAATGGTCCCTCTGACACCTTTTGGCTCTTTCTCTGTTGTTTTTCTGAGAGTATTGAGCTCTGCCTGTTATTCTGTCACCATCTTCCCATAATCCTGAGTAAGACCTTTCTTTTGATGAGGCTGCTTCAGTTAAGTGTAACCTACCTCATTCAATATAGGTCACAGTGCTTTGCCATGTGACAGAGGAGCCAAGGATTGCCAGCAGCCAATCTTCAGGAAGAAAGCATTATATTGATGATGCCTTGATTTGGGCATTTACCTGGCCTCAAACTGTAAGCTAATAAATTCCCATTGTTTAAGCCAACCCATATCATGGTGTCTGCTTTGAGCAACCTTGAAAACTGAAACAGATTTTGTTTACCAGGAGAGTGGAGTGCTGCTGTTGTAAATACCAAAAATGGGGAAACGGCTTTTAAATTGGGTAATGGGTGGAGGCTGGAAGAATTATGAGGTGCTTCACAGAAAAAGGCCAGATTGTTTTGAGGAGACTACGGGTAGAAATATGAACACTAAAGGAACTTCTATTTAGGCTTTGGATGGAAAGAATGTATGTGTTATTGGAAACTGGAGGAAAGGTGATCCTTACATTAAAGTGGCAGAGAACTTGGAGAAATTGAGTTCTGATGTGGGATGGAAAGCAGAATTTGAGAGTGATAAACTTGGATATTTAGCTGAGATGTCTAAGCTAAATGTGGGTAGTGTAACTTGGTTTCTCCTTGCAGCTTACAGCAAAACAGAAGAGGAAAGAGATAAACTAAGAACTGAAGTTCTGGGTACAAAGAAACTAGAAAGTGTTGATTTGGAAAATTCTGAGTTTCCAGAAGACAAGTACCCAGAAAATAGTGCTCCATGTGAGGATTTAACTGAACATGGAACCAATCGGCCAATTCAGTGCAAGTCGGGATTAGAGATGCAGTTATCCAGGAAGGATTTGTATAAAGTTCTTTTGTCTGATGGCCTGGAGCCCTGTGCACTCATATAAACCAACAAACTTTGCAAGATCTGTATGAACAGAACCAACATCACCTTGGAATAAAAGGGAAAGGAAAAGGAGAGATTGAAGGTAAAATCACTTCAAGAGTGGAACAAGGAAGCCGAGGTCTGTACCAAAGTTATCTTCTTGGGCCAAGAGAGCAGGCCCACCCATGTGTGTGAAAAAGGTGTCTGTCCCAGCACTTGGAGAGGGCATGATTTCCACACTGTTGTTCAGGAAAAATGCTGCCACCCCAGTGTTTTCAGAGGGTGGAGCCTATGCCCCGGGGATTGCAGAAAGTCTGGCCACCACCCCAATGCTTGAAGAGGGTGGAGCCTTCTTCCCAGTGTTCCGGGAGAGCAGGGCTACTGCACAAGTTCTTGAAAGGGATGGGGCTGCTGCTTCAGTAGCTGTGGAGGACAAAACATTGATTACTATATGACTCTCAGACCTTGAAATTTATGCACTGCTGGGTTTCAGAATTGCTTGGGACCCGTGTTCCCTGTTTTCCTTCCAATTTCTCCCTTCTGGAATGGGAATGTTTATCCTATGCCTGTCCCTCTATTGTATATTTGAAGCAGATAACTTGTTCTCTAAGCTTCACAGGTCAAGAAAGAGGGGGAATTGTGCCTCAAGACAGACCATACCCAGAACCAAGTTCAATGAGACCTTGTACTATGCATTGCTAGTAAAAAGTCTCATCAAAATGACTTAAGGTTGTTGGGATATTGTGATGGAATAAATGCACTTTGCATATGGAATGAACATGACTTTTTGGGGTCCAGAGGGTGGAGTGTGGTGATTTAAAGCTGTGTTTACCCTAGAAAAACATGTTCTTAAATTTAATCCATTCCTGTTGGTGTAGACCTATTGTAAATAGAAATTTTGATGAGGTTATTCTAGTTAAGGTGTGATTCACCTTATTCAAAATGGGTCTTAATGCTTGTGGCAGTTTGAGATTATTTACGAATTCTAAAAAGAAAGATTATGTTTGTAAACTTGTCTGTTCCTCTGAGCATGATATCCCTTGATTGTATTAGATTCAACTGAGATGTCTTTGATTAAATTATATTAAGATTAGGGCTTTAATTAGAAAGTCATTAGGGCTTGCTGGGTTGAGTCCCCACTTCCTTGGTGGGCTGATAAAACAGACTCTCACACAGAAGTGGACAAGAGAAGTAAATACACAGAGAAGATACATAGAGGATCCTGTGGCCCCAGGAAGAGAGATGCACATGATACTTTACAGCTGACCTTGTGAAGACAACAGAGCAGCTGAGCCCAGAAATAAATGAGCCTCAGAGGAAGAGAGACTAGCCCCATGACAACCTACAGCTGAGATAGGAAAAAGCTGAGCCCACAGAGCCTTAAGAGGAAAGAGGACAGCTGAACCTTTGCAGACATCGCCCACCATCTTGCTTCCACGTGTGGCAACAGACTTTGAGTAAGGAAATACCTCTTATGGTATCTTGAGTTGCACTCTTTAGGCCCTTGTAACTGTAAGCTTTTACCCTAAATAAATACCGTTTATAAAGCCAACAGATTTCTGGTACTTTGCATCAACACCCCTTTGGCTGACTAATGCAACACTATTACTGGAGTCCTTTATAAATGGAATGAAGAGAGAGAGAAAGAGAGAGAAAGCCACAAAGCAAGAAGTTGAAATCAATGAAATCCAAAACCCAGAAGAGAAGGGAGAGACAAACAGAGGCCACCATGTTTCTTGCCATGTGACAGAAGAGCCAAGGATTGCCAGCTGCTGGTCTTCTGGAAGAAATCTTTGCTTTGATGATTCCTTGATTTGGACTTGTGCCTGGCTTCAAAACTGTAAGTGAATAAATTCACATTGTTTGGGCCTAGGAAACTAAAACACTCTCTATTTTGTTTCCCAAATAAATGACCCTATAAAAACATTATTGTGTTGCCTAGAAGGCACAACCCATGGATTTTATCTTTCTGGGAATGTAGCTACACCCCAAATGAGCTACAGTTCTAACCCCTGGAAGAAATTTGCATGCAGGCAAATTGTCCCACTCTAGTTACAAAACAGACATAATAAATTTGTAGAGTTCAACTAAAACTTTTCTATCACATACTCTGTTTAGATTTTCTCCTGAAACCCAGTCCCTGTTCTAGAAATAATTTTATTTTTCAGTCTCTCTGTCCTTTTTCTTTTTATTGGACTTTCTCTAATTTCCCTTTTTTTATTTTGTAAGAAAATGAGCTTTTTAAATGCCTACATATTACACTCTGAGTTTATTATATTACAAAATAATAACTGGTACAAAAGGCTCCCTACATTGCTAAAGCTTTACATGCAAAAATACAATCTTTGCAACAAATCTGTTACATTAGGAAACTTTTATTTTCTCCATTTTACTGAGGTGAATTGAAAGTTATAAATTAGAAAGACTAACAATTTGCTCAATATCATATAGCTAGTAAAGTCCAGATACAAAACTTGTTAGAATTGACTCTGGAGACATGATTCATTGATGCAAAAGATATTGATTGGGTGCTGTCTTAGTTGCCAGGCTGCTATGACAAATACCATACATTAGTTGGCTTAACAACAGGAATTTTTCATCTCATGGTTTTGGGAGCTAAAATCTAGGATCAAGGTATTGGCAAGACCATGCTTTCTCCCCTAAGTCAGTAGTGTTCTGGTGCTGCATTGCTACAATCCTTGGGGTTCCTTGGCTTGCACAGCTGCATCTCACTGATGATTTATCTCTCCTTGTGTCTCCTGTATCTGAATTTCCTTTAATAAGGCCTCCAGTAATACAGATTAAGGCCTACCCTCCTTTAGTTTGGCCACATCTAACTAGGACGTTAAAAGATCCTATTCACAAATTAGTCCACACCTTAACTGATAGACATCTTCAAAGTGTTGTATTTATAAAGGAATCTATAACCCACAGGAACATAGAATAAGATTAAGAACATGCCATTTTGGGGGTACATAATTCAATGCACTACAGGTGACTTGGTGCTGGAGACACAATAGTGACCAAAACAAAACAAATTTCTGTCTTCATGGAATTTACATTCTTGTGGAGACAAAAATTTACAAGCTTATGTCACGTATTTCAGACTTACACAATGTAGGATAAAAGGATAAATAGTACTAGGATAGGAAAGATACTATTTTACTTGATTTATATCATTCTGTCCCAGTTCATATGTAGAATAAAGGCCTTAAGGGAAGCGGCTGTGGCTCAAGCAATTGAGCTCCCATTTACCATATGGAGGACCCGGGTTCAATCCCCGGGACCTCCTGGTAAAAAAAAAGTTAAAAAAGGCATCCCAGACTGCACAGGCACCCACGTGGCATGCGGGCACAGCGAAGCAATGTACAAAAAAGATGATGACACAACCAAATAGAAAAAAAAAGGCTTTAAGCCCCCAGTTTTTTATTTAGGGAGCAATTTCTTGCAATCAGAGAGAAACATCTTGTAATGATAGTAATGCAACAACTAATTTGGTCTTTCCTGGAAAGTATGTTGCCAGATTAGGTCTTCTGGACTACCCCCTGACCCCAGAGCTTTTCTAGCCATCATTTCCAAATGCATATAATTAATTTCAGGGCCATAATTTTGGATCTGCCAGTAAACTACTATTGACCACTCTGATAATCTTCCCCCACCCCAAACTTTCTAGCTCCTCAAACTCAAAGACCTGATGAAAATTTTCTCATGCATAATTTGGCTATCCTTTTATTTTCCTGAGGGGAACCATTCTTGGTAACTTCAGCTTCCTCTCCCTTCCCCCTCCCACTCTTCAAATTGACATATTTGTCTGATAAATCTAAACACAAAGTATGTATATATGTTCTACTTCGACAATGGCACTATTCTTATAATATCCAAAGAACAGGGAGGCCACCTCAGCACCTCGGAAGTGATTTTCCCCTTCAGGCAATCAAGGAGAATTCCAGCAGCCCTCTCACTAGCTAAAGGAGGAAAAGAAATCAGACAAATTTAATCTCCAGCAGGGCATCTCTAAACCATTATAACAGACCTATTATTGTTATGTTCTCACTTCTCATAGAAAGGTTACAAAGCCTCTACATTTTGCAGATAAAAAAACCGAGGCTTAGAGATTCTTGTTTAATTCACATAACTATTAAGCAGGAGTGCAGAGATTTAAACCCAGGTCATTCTGAGTCCAAAGCCTATGTACTTTGCAATTTTTGTTCCCACAGTTTCTTGCTACTACCAATCAAGTTTATTCCTGGAATAGTAGAATAAAACCAAATTCTATCACTTTTATTTTTTCATGGAAAATATAGACTTCTATAATGACATAAAAATGAAACCTACAAGAAACATAATTCTGATTTAATTGTAGAATTTCTCCTAGGGTTCAATAATTATTACAGAGTTTTATATTCAATTGTTCCTTTCAGGAATAGATCAATAGGGAAAAGGCTAAATGGTATCGATTATTCATTTTCATCTCAACATTAAGAGGAATGATTTTACTAGCTTATTATTTCCTTTTGTGGCTTTATAAACGCAATCATTTTGTCCTCTTTGGAGATTAAAAAAAATATTGCAGAAAACAGAATGTACCACCGGGCAAATTCCAATTACTTTGTAGGGTATTAACTATTTTACCTTGTTTCTATTAGTTACTTAAGAGGGTTACTGATTAAGGATTATAATTTAAAATGCAAAAACAAATTTTCCTTACACATTGTTTCACAATTCATCTCTCTTCTCATTCATGTACTTACACCATGGGGCTGTTCTGACCCTTGGCTTGGGAAAGAGTATTGGTGCCTCCCTTTGGAAAATCAAACCATGCTTCATGGCACTTCTGAAAAATTCTAGACTATTTCTTCTATAGAAGAGTGGAGTTTGAATGGTGAACCCCCAAGCACCTGGATGGACACAGGTTCATCCAAGGTGCACCATGGAGATGGGGCCATGGCTGCTGTATAGCTGGTGGTGACCTGTCCTGCCACTACCATTAGCTTCCTGGAACTGTGAGCCCTTCTAGTTGCTGGCTTGTCCTTGTTCAGATTGGAGAAGAGAAACAAGAGATCTTTATGGTATCTGTATGAGGCTGCCAAAGGGGTGCTGATACAAAGTACCAGAAACCTGTTGGCTTTTATAAAGGATATTTATTTGAGGTAAAAGCTTACAGTTATGAGACCCTAAAGAGTCCAACTCAAGGTTGCTTTCTCATCAAAGTCATTTGCCACATGTTGAAGCAAGATGGTCGCTGATCTCTGTTAAGTTTCAGAATTCCCCTTTGGGCTTCCTCTCTCTCAGCTGTAGGCTGGCATAGGGCTTGTCTCTCAGGGCTTCCTCTCTTTCCTGGCATAGGGCTTGTTTCTTTCTGGGCTTTCTATACCAGTCTCAACTCTCTTCCCAAAGTCAGCTGTAAGCTATCAGGCAAATGGTCTGTCTTTCCTTGGGTTTTAGCTGCTTGAGACTCTCCCTTCTATGACATGGCAGGATCAAAATGACCAAGTTCTCTCCTCTTCCACGTGTCCTCTTGAGTGAGTGTCCATTTACATCAGCCCCACCAAGGGGGCGGGGACTCAACCTTAGTCACTTTCTGACATGGTCGAATCAGAGTCTTAATCTTAACAGGTAATTTAATCAAAGACATCTCAGCTGAATCTAATGCAATCAAAGGGGATCACTATGTTTGTATGTTTACAAACATAATCTTTCTCTTTTGGGAATTCACAAACATAATCTCAAATAGTCACAGTACACTTTTTGTAGGACTGCCACTTAAGAACAGGGTTCTCTGTCATGGCCCCAGGTCAGAGGGGAAAGTACGAAACTTCCTAGCCCAAGAAATATGTAAAGATAGACACTAGAACTATACATTTGAAAAGGTGGCCTGTGGGGGCCATTCAGTGTCCCACAATCTTACAGGATGAGTGGACCGTAAAAGACTCTATAATACAATCATTTTCAAACTTCAGAATTACTTAAGAATCTTTCAACAATGCTTGTTAAATATATAGATTCCTGTGTCACATCTCAGAAATGATAAGTTTCTCTGGGTGGCCCCTGAATCTACTTGCTTAACAAACTGCCTAAGTATTGTTTAATTAACAACAAAACTTGAAAAAGCGTTGACTAGGTGGTAAAAAGGGGCAACATAACTCTAGAATTCAAAGATGACAATGAATAGTTCCTGAGTGACAGTTTTAGTCATAACAGTCTGAATAAAACCTAATTAGTGATGACTCTGACTCTAAGTTTTTTATACATTTAAAGCATTTTATTTTCTCCAAAAAGGATTGCTTGTGACCTGATTTGATATTCCCTTATGCAGAAGCTCTATGCCTGTGATCCTGGGGAGACACAGGAACATGAGAGAAGGTCCATTCTAGGGGAAGACGTGTGTGGTGAAATGTTCCTCCTCTCGTCTGACTTCATGCAGGTATTACAGTCTTCAGTAGGTAATGAAAGATCAGTTTCTAGAGTCACTACTCTCTCCCCACTTCTAGTTCTTAATAGAGTGCATCTGAAAAGTGAAAGAACTTATTGATTCTAGCACAGATGGGATGAAAAAGGATGGCTTTCCCCCAACTCCTGGGTAATTAATTTAACTAGAGCAGCCTGTGTCTGCCTTAGTATCCAAACACCACAATAACAGGCACCATGTAAATATACAGATAAGTTGAGAGTGATCACTTTATTCACATAATGTAATTACTCCTTGGTCCACCCAATGTTAACAATGCTTAATGCTCTCATTCATTACTTAGACCAGTAATATCTTACATGTAGCAATTTAATTTTTAACCTACATTTACATAAACTGTGAGAAAAATTGGTGCTTCATGAAGATTATATGACTTGTTTTCATGGTCCAAAAACCGAGAAAAAGTCAGTATCAGGGTTTAAGTGCAAATTTGAAAATCCCAGTCTGTATCTCTGGGGGTATATGTAATCAGTTTTTCCAAATTTCTAGTTATAGGGGAAATCCAAAGCTCTGTTTACAATAGGAATGTTATTTGGCTCAAACCCTCACCCAGAGTTGATAAGACTGCAAAGTTCCTCCTATCTTTTGTCAATGCTTGGCTCCTCCTGAAAAATAATCTGCCGTCTCTTCTCTCTGGCTAGAGGTCAGGGACAACTCATTTTAATTTAGCACTAAAGCCCAGGATGCTTATATGATTGACTTCATTTAGGGAGTCTTTCATTCAAAAGATATGTATCAAGTATATACTAAGAGCCAAGCACTGTGCTAAGAACAAGGACAGAAATTAAGAAAAAGAAAGATTTCCATGCCTTCTTTGTATTTATGGAGTAGTGGGAGATCCAGAAAAGTTAGTCAGCATTGGTTATGGAGGTGGAGGGGTATTTCAGGATGGCATAGAAGTACAGCTGGACATGTTCAGGAAAGCTTCCTGGAGGAAGAACCCTCTAAGCTGGTCCATAATGGATGAGTAGGAGTTAAGTAGGTATATTAGTCAGCCGAAGGGGTGCTGATGCAAAATACCAGAAATCGGTTGGTTTTTATAAAGGGTATTTATTTGTGGTAGAAACTTACAGTTACCAGACCATAAAGCATAAGTTTCTTCCTTCACCAAAGTCTGTTGCCACATATTGAAGCAGGACAGCTGTTGACGTTTGCCAGGGTTCAGGCTTCTTGGGTTCCTCTCTTCCCAGGGCTGCATTTCTCTCTGGGCTTAGGTCCTCTGTTTCCTTCACAAGGTTAGCTGTAGACTATGAGGCTCTCTAGGCTTTGCCTCTCTCCACAAGGCCAGCTGTGAACTGTCAGACAAACAGCTCGTCTCTTTTACCGGGACCTTCTCTCCTTCCTCATGACCAAGCTCCTCTGTATGCTTACTTCCCAGGGCTCCAGCTCAAGACTCTGCATCAGAACTCCAACTCAAAACTCCAACTCTGTCCTTTGCCATGTCTTTTATCTTTGATACCCCACCCACCAAGGGGCAGGGCTCAACACCCTACTGACGTGGCCCAATTAAAGCCCTAATCATAACTTAATCATGCACAGATGAACAGACCAGTTTACAAGCATAATCTAATATCCATTTTTGGAATTCATAACTATATCAAACTGCCAAACTGCTACAGTAGGTATATGATGAAAAGAAGCTCCCATTGATGAGGAGCTCACTGTGTGACAGTCTGGAGCTGAGGAGCATGGTGAGATTAAGGAAAGGCTGTGATGCCATCACACTCCCATGTGCATCCTATCCCCATTCTGATCTTACTCCTGGCCTACCAGTTACTGCATTTTCTTGCCTTCAGTGTGGTCCTTGATACAAATGACCTGTTCATTAGATCTTCCCTTTTATTTTCAAGTGAAGGAAGGCTGTGGTAGGACAGAATAATGCCCATCCCCAAGACTTCCATGCCCTAATCCCCAGAACCTGTGAATATGTTAGGTTATGTGCCAAAGGACAATTACAGTTGTATATAGATTTAAGGCTGTTAATCAAATGCCTTTAAAATAGATTATCCTGGATTTTCTGGGCACGCTCAATCTAATCACATGAGCTCTTTAAATCAGAAGAGAGAGGTGGAAAAGTAAATTAGAGAGATTAGATGTTAGACAGACCCCACCCTCCATGGTTAGCTTTGAAGATGGAGTAAGTGGGCTTCTGGAGTGGCAAGCACCCTCACATTGTAGCAAGCAAGAAAACAGGACCTTGATCCTACAATCACAGAGAGCTAATTTCTTCCAATAACCTAAATGAGTAGGAAATAAATTATCTCCTAGAGCTTCCAGAAAAGAATGCAGTCCACTGACACCTTGACTTTAGCCCTGTAAGACATGTACTAGACTTCTGACCTTCAGAATTTGTTTTGTTTTAAGCTGCAAAGTTTGTGGTAATTTGTTATAGTAGAAATAGAAACCTAATATGAAGGCATACTATGGGATGTCACAGATCTTCCAGCAGACCTGGGATGGCCTAGATATCAAGGTCACTTCATAGTTGATCTGAACTGCATTCCCAAAAGGAATAGTGAGCTAACTCTGCAGCAGTATACAGCTGTCTCACTGAATGTAAATGATTTCATAGCTTTTTCAGGCATACAAATGTTATTCTTTTTCTTTAAGAGCCTTGTTAATGGAAATGCCTCCAAGTACTGCAAGGGAAATTCATTTGTGCAGTTCTAACATGTGCTGCACTCTGAATCCTTATGCTAAAATTTGACCCTGAGTCCAAATGTCCCATTTCCTTTAGCTCTCTCTCTTATAGCAGGTGTGTTCTCTGTCTTCCTGCAGCACTTCCCCAGAGCCTTTGTGAGGAGACATCACTCCTTTTTAATATTGTATTGCTAATATTCATGCCTTAAAGCCTGAACATAGTTTCCAAGATCCCTTAATAGCTTTCCTGAGTATGGGCATAGGAGTATGGGACAGTAGAGGTGATAGAATCTTAACTAGTTAGGTTGCCTGGTCACACCCTGTGATGTCTTAAAGTTCCCTGTAAATGCTGAACATTAGGATTCCCTCTCATCCTGCCTTACATACTTAAGGAGGAAATGGGAAAAGAAAAATAAATAGTTTATATTTATTTTTATAACTAATTTATAATTATATTTCATTGTATAATTATAATAATATTGTTTCATCAACTGTAACACAGGCACAATGCTAGTGCAAAGTGTTAGTAACAGGAAAACTGTGTGTGAAGTTGGGGAAGGGGTATATAGAAACTGTTTTCTGCATGAATGATTTTTCTGTAAACCTGCAACTTCTCTAATAAAAGTAAAATTAAATAAAAAAGTTGAAGGTTTAATGATGATATTGCTCTTTTCAAACAACCATATTTTGGTTTCAAGGATTCCCTCTGTTGTTTTTTATCTCTCTTTCATTGATGTCTGCTCTAATCATTTTGTTTCACTCCTTCTGTTCTCCTTTTGTTTAATTTATTCTTCTTTCTCTAGATCCTCCAATTCTGAGGTTAGGTCTCTAATTTGAGAATTTTATTCTCTTTAAATGTAAGCATTTAGACTATAAATTTACCTCTCAGCACTGCCTTTGTTGCATATCATAAATTTTGGTATGGTGTGTTTTCATTTTCATTCACCTCAAGATATTCCCTAACTTCCTTTGTGATTTCTTGCTTGGCCCATTGGCTGTTTAAGAGCATGTTTTTAAATATCCACATATTTGTTAATATTGCACTTTGCTTCTGTTATTGATTTTAGCTTAATTCCATTATGGTAGAAGAAGAGACATTTTATGCTTTCAATATTTTTCAATATTTATTGAGACTTGTTTTGTCACCTAACATATTGCATAGCCTTGAGAATGAAAAATATATACTAAAGAAGATTTTGTATTCTGCTGCTGTTGGGTGAAGTGTCCCTTATATGTCTGTTAGGTTTATTTGGTTATAGTGTCATTCAAGTCTCCTATTCCACATTGATCTTTTGTCTGGATGTTCTATCCATTATTGAAAGTGGAATAATGAAGTTTCCCACTATTAATGTAGAACCATCTGTTTATCCCTTCAAATCTGTCAACATTTTCTTCATGTCTTTTAGAGTCTGTCATTAGGTGCACATGTATTTATAATTGTTATGTCTTATTGTGGAATTGATCCTTTTATCTGTACATAGTGACGTTCTTTGTCTCTTATAATGGTATTTGACTTAAAGTTTATTTTGTATCATGTTAATATAGTTATTTAAGCTCTCTTTCTTTTACTTCTTGCATGTTAAATTTTTTACATCCTTTAACTTTCTACTTTTGTCTTTGAAATTAATGTCTCCTGTGAACAACATATAATTGGACCATTCTTTTTTATCCCTTCTTTCAATCCCTGCCTTTTGACTGAAGAGTTTAACCCATTTACATTTAAAGTAACTACTGATAATGCCTGGATTTCTTCTATCATATTTCTATTTGGTCTTTGTAAGTGTTTCATCATTTTTGTCCCTCAATTCTTCCATTACTGCATATTTTCATATTTGCTTGACTTTTTTTGTATTAGGACAGTTGGAATCACTTCTCATTTTTGTCTGTATATATTTTTTCACATATTTTGTTTGTGGTTACCATTGGACTTAGATATAACATCCTAAATCTATTACAATCATATTTGATTTGATACCAACTTAACTTCAATAGCTTACACATACGTTTATTCTATACCCACTTCCCCCCACCTTTTTGTTGTACTTGTTAAAAACTATATCTTTATACATTGTATGTCCCAAACCATAAATTTAGCATTATTTTTATGCATTTTCATTTTAAAACCTGTAAATAGTAAAAAGTGGAGGTACATACCAAAAAATAAAGTAAAATAGTAATGTATTTATAATTACTCATATGGTTACCTTTACTGGAGATATTTATTTCTTTAAGCCACTTCAATCCTAGTGTCCTTTTCTTTCATTTTGAAGACCTCCCATTAGCATTTTTTGTAGGGTAGCTCTAATGGTGATGAACTCAGATTTTTTTATCTGAGAATATCTTAATCTCTCTCTCTCATCTTTGAAAGACAGTCTCACTGGATAGAGAATATTTGGCCATTGTTTTTCTGCAGCATTTTAAATATTTTATACCACTGCCTTCTTGCCTCCATGTTTTCTGATCAGAATCAGAACTTAATCTAATTGCTGCTCCCTGTATGTAACACATTGTTTTTATCTTGCAGCTTTCAGAATTCTCTCATTGTCCTTGTCATTTGGCAATTTGACTACCGTACATCTAAGCATTGGTCTCTTTAAATTATTCTGTTTAGGGTTCCTTGGATTCTTTACTGTGAATGCCATTTTTTTCTTTGAAATTTCCTTCTTTTTCTTCCTTTTGGGGCACACATATGTTGGTATGCTTGATGGTGTCCCACAGGTTTGTTAGGCTCTGCTCACTGTTTCCATTCCTTTTTCTTTCTGTTCCTCAACCAGAACTATTTCAATTGTTTTGTCTTCTAGTTCAATGATTCTTCTGCTGTTGAAACCCTTAGGGAAATTTTCATTTCAGTTTTTGCGATCTTCAACTCATCTTTCTGTTTGCATCTTTTTTAAATACCCATCTCTTTATTGAGATTATTATATTGTTCATTCATTGTTTTACTGCTATCCTTTAGTTCTTTGTGTTTTCCTTTATCACCTTAAGCATATTGAATATTATTTTTTAAGTCTTTGTCTGGTTTGCCCAATATCTTGTCTTTGTTGAACATTTCTGGATTTTTACCTTGTTCTTTTGGATAAGCCATCCTCTCCTGTTTCTTTGTTTGTCTTATAATCTTTTGTGGCACACTTTACATTTTAATATTTTGAAATGTTACCTTTGGTATTTAGTCCCTGAGTTATCTGCTTCTTCAGTTTCTATCCAGCTAGTGATATGACAAAGATTTCTTTGAGTGCTAGGAACTAAAAAGTAAGCATAACAACGGAAGAAATCCTTTTCACAGTCTTTGCAAATTGGTTCTGCGTTGACTGGTAATCTCCTTCAGTGTTAGCCCTCCTATCAAGAAGATCAAGCATAGGTAAAAGTAAAATGCAGGATCCTCTCATCTTTTCTAAACCCGCATCTTGCCCTGGACTTGTGCACACTGGTGGTCTTAGGAATTTCTTTGGCTTACAGGAATTGAAATGTCCCTCTACTCCTTACCTCCCCCCTCACAGGTGCTCTATTATATTTCTTAAAGCAGGTAGTCCTTTGCCCCACCCTGCTTTGACTTAATTGTTTCTTACACTGCTTTAGCTGTCTGCAAGCTGCTTCTTCCTGCAGGGCAAGTTCTGTGAAGGCGAGACAAAGACCATTTTCCTGGCTCAGCCTTTCCATCTGCCACCCAATAGATTAGCACCACAAACAAGCACTCCAGTATGTGCATAGTGGTTGCTCTGTTCCCTCCAGAAACTACACCAGGGACCAACAACCTGAGAGGTGGGGGAGGAGCAAGCAAGGGTGCCATGACCTCTTCTGTTTTAAAGCTGCATTTTCTTGATTTGATGCTTGTCATGTGATACAACCCTTTAAGTTTTCTGGAAATTTTAGTAAAATGGCTTTGCCAGTTTTTTCTAGTTGATTAAAGATACTGTGTGGAAATGGACTCAGGATTGTCTTACTCCACCATGTTGATCTATCAGTGTGGCAATTTGAAGCTTTTGTGGAACTCAGAAATTCATGTACTTAGGGCTTATCATTCCTGTGTGTGAAAACCTATTGTAGGTTTTTTTTTTAATTAAATTACTTTGGTTAAAGTCTTTGATTCGATTTCATGACCAGGGTGGGTCTTAATCCTCTTACTAGAGTCTTTTATAATCAGAGGAATAAAAAGCAGCAAAGACAGAGAGATCCCCAGAAGCTGAGAGAAAGCCACAGACAGAACAGCAAGAAGCTGAAGGCAACACAGCCCAGAGGGAAAGGCAGGGACCTGCAGAGTTGCCAGTGTGCCCTGACAAATGGCAGGAGTCCAGGATCATGGCAGCTGACATTCAGGGAGAGAGTTTCACCTGATGCCTAGATTTGGACATTTTTCTCAGACTCAGAACTGTAAGCTTATAATAAACATCCATTGTAAAAGCCAACCCATTTCTGGCATATTGAATTGGCAGCCTTTAGCAAACTAAAACAACCAAGTAGTCATCAACTTTTGTAGAGAGATGCAGAAGATAAACTTAACAAAACCAAATAATGAATGGAGAAACTGTGGTAACAGCACTGGTGGTCAACTCTGAATTCACTTACCTATAGGATTAAAACAAAGTGTGCTTATTGTTATACAACAGAACATAAAAGTTTAAAATAATTACAATGTTGTACTATTTGGACTAGCTCAAATTTGGAAGGGAAAGGGGGAAATTTCTGAGGTGGTGGTAAAGGCTTTATTCTTCTGATAATAGATGAAAAAATACACTGGCAATAAAACAACAATGAAAATATTGAGTAGATCATATATTTACACCTTATTTGCTGGATGGTGAAAAAAACAATTTGAAATAATTTAAGAAATTTTCTTCTTAGACAAAAAGATATCTGCTTTTCTTATTGACTTTCTAGAAATCATTTCATTTTGGAAGTGGCTAGATGAATCTGTGGTCCTTAGCCCACTTAAATTCTTTTTGACCACGACATAATGATAATGAATGGATAAAAACATTAAAAATCTCATTATTAATTATAAACATATCATATTTATTCCATTTTTCCCTTATTGACACCTCAACTCTCCTTCAACCACCCAATTTAATTAAAGAATTGAAACTAATTTTGAATTACTTCCAAGGTTAATTTATTTAGAAACACCTACTCACACACACAAACTAGTACTTATTTTCTTCTATAATGTTTATAAATTTTTGTCAAATTGTATTTGGTATTATGGACTGATAGAATTCATATAAGACTTCACACCAATTTTGGATTGAACATCCATTTATGTATTTACACACTTTGATAGAATTTGTGAAACAATTCCACATTTGAGAAGTGACTTTTGTTAAACGGTACTGGTTGAAGAAAAAAAAGAACACAAAAACCCAACAAGAACAACAACAAGGAAAAAAAACACTTGCAAAATCTACTGCACCCTGTATATACCAGCTTAGCTTGTCTTGCTAAATTGAATAACATCCTTTCTGGATCATTTATTTGTGATATTGGGGTAAATTATTAAATAACCCTATACTTTAAAATAGTAGCTATCTCTGGCAGGAAGACAAAACCAGTTCAGAATTATGTACCACAAAGCAAAGAAGCAAAACTGTAAATATAAAGTAATGCTGCATCACCTGTCTTATTTATCCTGATTGCTTCTTAACCTTGTGTAGACAATATTATTAAAACATCTTAGCCTCCTATATTTTTTATGTAATCTAAATATCTTTTTTTTAAATTAAAAATTAAAAAAAAAACAGCAATATTCTATTTTTGGAAGCAGCAAGCAATAGCATCTATGAAGTGGCAAGTTAATATTCACAGAATTAGATAATTGCTGTAAATAGAACGACTTATGACAGAAGCTAAGCTCATCTATATTTACTTTGAGGCACACTCTATGAATGTAAAAAGGATTTCTCAAGGATCTCTTGCTGGAAATACATCAGTTATAAAATACACATATGATTAAATACTTACAGGCTGATAATATAGGTAGAAATATTTTTAATTGGTTGACATATGGCAATTAATATTCTTTTTCATACAGTTTTTAGTAGACATATATTTATAAAAACAACTATGCATAATGCTCAGCAATACACAATTCGATAATATAAACCCAAATAATACAACCTAAATGTGGTTAATGTCCCTTCACAAGAGAAAATATACAAAGAAGCCATAAGCACATGAAAAAAAGTGTTCCACATTGTTAGAAATCAGAAAAATGCAAATGAAAACAACAATGAGATTCAACTGTACCTACCGAAATAGCTTAAATGAAAAAAATTGAAAACACCAAATGTTGGAGAGGATACACAGCAAGCAGAATTCTTGTGCATTGCTGGTATAGTGTAAAATGGCACAACCACTTGTAAAATTTTTTGCAGTTTCTTAAATAGTTAAATACACATTTAACCTATGACCCGCAATTCCACTCACAGGTGTTTATCCAAGAGAAATCCTTGAACAGGAATGTTTATTTCAGCTTTATTCAAACTCACCCAAAACTGGAATAGTTGTATGTTCATCACTTAGAAGAATGGATAACCAAAGTGTTGTATATTCATACAATAGAATACTGAATAGTATTCTACATAGCAAACAAAAAGGAAAAACAAACTGATGATACATGCAACAACATAGATGAATCTCAAAGTTTATGTAGACTGAAAGACACAAGAAATGAAAAAGCACATAAATCTAGAATGGTCAAAACTAGCCATAATGATAGAAATCAAATCACCGATTGCTTTGAGGAGGGTATTGACTGGGAAAGAAAAGAAGGGAATTCTCTGGGATAGTGAAAATGTTCTGTGTGCCAGGAATGTATGTGTATCTCAAACTGATTGGATGGTATTTTTTAAATCTGAGCATTTTACTCTATGTAAGTTATTCATCAATAGAAAAAAGTTTTAAAAGCTCACTGACAAGTCTGTTTCCCTTTCTTCCTGGTTCCAACTGTCTTACGTGCCCTAACCTCCCTGGAAGTAAGGTGTTTGCCAGGTACTGAGTTCCTGCCCCCAGAACAGGTAGAAGGATGTGGGCTGCCCTTCCAGTTCTGACCTATGAAATCCTCCCAAGAATTTCTCATAAGTGTTTTTAAAATAATGGGGAAGGAAAGGGAGTGTGCCATATAAAATGTTCAGGTTTAAAGCCTCCCATATACTGGTTTATTCATTCTGATTTTTACATTTAATTCAATTTTAATTTTAATTACATGTTAATTAATCAGGTAATAATCTTCTCAATTTATTTTGAGTGTGTAATGGCAACCAAAAATACGTTGGCTTGGTTTCTGGTTTATCTTACCTGGAGTTTCTAATTAAGCAACTCTCCTGTATGACTTACGTATAAAACATATACATATGCCCAAACATATGTGAAAAACAACACAACAAAGAATATAAAAGTAAAATAAAACAAGAAAAAAATAAAATAAAAAATACAAAAAAAACCTTGTGGAAGCTTCTTCTGTATATTGTAGGTACAGCAGAGTTCATTTGCTCTATCATGACTCATGGATGTTAATAATTACTGTTTATTTGAAAGTTGACATTTTTTTCTATTGAAAATTTTGGTGTGCTATTTATATATTCATACTATTTATGTATTGTGTTTATTTTCCTTGAAAGTGTTTCCTTCAGAATAAATAATTGTGAGGGTATATTCGTGTAGTATATTTTTGTTGATTATATGTTAATATATAGTGAATTATAATTATTAAAATGAGCTTCCACATGAACATACTTGTTACTTAGAAAATTACATAAAAAGCTATGCATTATTTTCCACAAGTATTTAAAGCAAGCATTCATTTTTGTCAGCTTTTATGTCTGGGTAACATAATAATTTATTGTTTTTTGAGCAAGGATAGGAATGTGTAATGACCTGAACGAATCAAGACAGACATAAAATAATCTCGTTAAACACAGGCATTGATTTTTAACTTTATTATTCAAGATATTTTCTTTATTAGATTGCGTAAGCTAAAGTGAAAAATACTAACATTACTGATAGAATGGCATAGATAATTAGTCTAAATTACGAATTGCCTGTAAATGTATAGAAGACATGATTCCGTTTCATTTTGTTAAATAATAATTGCAATCAAGTTACAATTCTCCCATCTTAAGAACAAACAAATAAATCCTACATCCACTTCAGCTATGCCATTCCCACCTCCCCACTCCTCCATTTCTATGTTCCTGGTTACAGCAAAGCATCTCTATAGAATGGTCTGTATGTGTAACCCACTTTCCTCTTTACCCTCTTTCACTTGTAAACACTATAACTGGGTCTTTATTCCTGTTGTTCTGTTGAAATCTTTTTCTTAGGTTACCACTGACTTCCTCCCATATTACCAACTAGATCAATCATCAGTCCCCCAATTACTTGATCTCTTAGAAACACTGGGTTGTTGGTCATTTCCCTTCTTGCAACACTTTATTCCATTGACTTTCAGGGAATCTACCTCTTTCCCTCTTCATATAAATGTACTCACTCTCCAGGTGATCTCATCAAATCCCATGACTTTATATACTATCTGTATGCTTATGA
The DNA here is from genome assembly GCA_026826555.1 of Tolypeutes matacus. NCBI lineage: Eukaryota > Metazoa > Chordata > Mammalia > Cingulata > Chlamyphoridae > Tolypeutes > Tolypeutes matacus. Next base: position 30,573,073 of record JAKSZT010054458.1, read on the forward strand.
CTTTCAGATTTATATTTCTGGAGCTACTCTCCTTTGATTTTAATATCCAAAGTAGCTACATAATATCTCCCTTTGTAATTAACAATTCCAGGAAAAATTTTTTGGTTTCTTGGAATCCAAAATTGATTTTCCCAGTGATAAATGGTGCCACCATTCACTCTATTGCTCCTAACTTTTGTATTTCTTTCATAACCTCATCCCACCCATTAAGAAATCTTGTAAATTCTCCCCATAACACAACTGGAATTTGATGACTTTCCACCAGGGTCGTCTTTCTCCTGAATAGCTGCAGGAGCTCTCTAAATGGCTTCCCAGCTTATTACCCTGCCCCTCTTGTCTATTTTTCACTGAATTTCCAAAGGAACCCTTCTAAATCATAAGATCTTGTGAGGTCTCTGCTCTCAATTCTCCAATCTTATGCCATGTTACTTAGAATAAGCCAAAGTCTATATCATGTCCCATGAGGTCTTAGACGTCCATATGCTGTTTCCCCATATACTCAAGGGGTTTGGCCACTTGCTCCTTTTAAGCCTTTGTTCAGAATCCCACTCATTAGACAGATTTTCCCTTAGAACTTTACATGGCAGCTTATGTCACTCTATCTCCTTACCCTGCTTAGAGGTGGTATTAGTAAGCATTCTCTAGGGAAACAGAACTGACAGGAGATAGTAAATATTATGGGATTTTTTGAAATTGTCTCACGTGACCATGAAGGTGCATGAGTCCAAATTCTGTAGAGCAAGCTTCAAGCCAGGAGCTCCAATGAAGGTCCTCCATTAGTTCCCAGGAAATTGATACCAGGAGAGTGGGGTGCTGCTGCAATACAAATACCAAATTGTTGGAATGGTTTTATAAATGAGTAAGGGGCAGATTCTGGAGGAATTGTGAGATGCTTGTTAGAAAACGCCTGGATTGCTTTAAAGAAACTATTGGTAAAAGTATGGATGCTAAAGTTACTTCTGATGAAGGCTTAGACAGAAATTACGCAAACTGGAAGGAAGGCAATCCTTACTTTAAAGTGGGAAAGAACTTGGAAAAATTGACTCTTTTTTTTTTAGGAGGGAGATTCAAATTTTATTTCTCATGTGATATAAATATATACAGTTTAAAGGCCAGCTTGCACACCAAAGCCAGGTCCTTCAGGTGGTTCAGTCAAAGAGGTAAGACCTCTGGCTGGCTCACAAGAGAAGCATCCATTCCTTGGCCCAGGTTTTAGAATTTCTCCAGCCTTGAGCGCATCAATAATCTCTTCAATATCCTTTGGAGTGAGATCTTCATAGTAGTTGTCATTTATTTGAAACATAGATGCATTTACACAGGCCCGTAAACATTCCACCTCCATAAGAGTGAATAGTTTGTCAAGTGTAGTCTCCCCAACTTTTATTCCAAGATTACTTTGAATGGCCTCTAGAACGCTGTCAGAATCTCGAAGCATGCAAGGCGCAGACCTAAATGTGATACTTCGAACTGGTTTTCGATTATACATGGTATAAAAAGTTGCTACTTCATATCCTCTCATTGGGGGCACTTGTAAAAGTTCAGCAACCTTGTTCATAGCAGAGATGGACAACCACTGATTCTGTCTTTGGGCTAAATCCAGGACTGGAAGCACAGCTGCTGCTTTATGCCCATCTGGATAATTTTTTTTACAATTGCCTCTATACTTTTACAGTTTTCTGGAGTGAAATCAAATGGAGTATCTGAGTTATTCTCAGGAGTATCTCTGTGCACAAATAAGGCTCTTCCAGCTCCATTTTGCACAGCTGTCATATACAAATTCCTTGTATGTTTTCCCACTGGGCTGTGAAGCCCGCCACCTAGGGCCCAGAGCACCACAGAGGAGCACAAAATTGACTCTTGATGTTAAGACAAAAGGCAGAATTTGAAAGTGAAGGGCTTGGATATTTAGCTGAGGAGATTTCCAAACTAAATATGAAAAATGCAGCCTGGCTTCTCCTTGTAGCTCATATCAAAATGTGAGAGAAAAGGGATAAGCTGAGAACTCAACTCCTAGGCACAAAGAAACTAGAAAATGATGATTTGGGAAATTCTGAGCTTCTAGAAAATGAGTCTTCAGAAGATAGGGCCCCATGGGAGGACTTAACTGAACATAGAATCAGTCAGCAATTTCCTTGCAAGTCTGGGTTGGAAATGCAGTTATCCAGAAAGGACTTGTGGAAAGTCTTAATGTCTGATGGCTTTGACCCCTGTGAACTGCATGTAAACCAAAAAGTTTTTTTTGTGTGTGTGAGCTCTGTATGAACAGAACCACTACAGCAAAGGGACAGAAAAGGGAGAGATTGAAGGAAAAATGATTTCCAGGGCAGAACATGAACCTGAGGTCTGGACTAAAAACATCTTCTTGGGGCAAGAGAGGGACCCTACCCGTGTGTATTGACGATAGTTGGCTTTCTGCTCCATTGGTCAGGGAAAATGTTACCTCCCCAGGCTTCAGAGAGGGTTTTGGGGAGAGTTAGCTCACCACCCCACTGTTCTGTGAGTGCCCCAGAGATTGGGGAGAGTATGGCCATCACACCACTGTTCTTGGAGGATGAGGCCTAGAGCTTAGGTACCACCCAGATGCTTGATGAGTGTGGAGCCAAGGAGATGGCCACTGGGCAAGCCCTTGGAAGGGTTGAGACTCCTGCTCCATGAAGCCCTAAGGAAAAGAAAACTTCATTCTATAAATGACTTGCAGACTTTGAAATCTAATGGAGTTTGCCCTGTAGGTTATCAGAACTGTTTGGGACACATGATCCATATTTTGCTTCAAATTTCTTCCTATGGTAATGGAAATGTTTATCCCATGATTTTCCCTCCTTCGTATATTAGAAGCAGATAACTTGTTTTTTAAGAGCCAGGGGGCAATTTTGACCCAAGACAGACTGCATGCTTATCACTGATTTTTATGAGCTTTTGTTCTTAGCATTGTTACTGAAATGATTTAAGCCTTTTGAAATAGTGTGATATAATGAATGTACTTTGTACGTGGAAAGAATATATATTTTCAGGGTCCTGAGGGTGAAATACCCTGGTTTAAGTCTTTTGTGGACCCCAGAAAATCCTGTTATTAAAGTGAACCCATTCCTGTGCCTGTAAAACTATTGTATGTGGTGGGACCTTTTGGTTAGGTTCAGTTAAGGGACTTTTTGATTAGATTGTTGGAACTTTCAGTTGAATTGAATTCATTTGGGAGTCTTTGATTGGAGTGCTTCAATGAGGCACGACCCTTTATAACAGGATCCAGCCCTCTTGCTGGAGCCTGTTATAAATGGAAGAAACATGCAGAGACTTACAGAGAAAGAGAACTGCCATTTTGCCCTGTCATGTGAGAGTGGACTACAGGATTGCCTACACTCACAGAAAAATAGAGAAACCCCAAGAGGCTGGGAGAGCGGCCAGTGGCTGGAATCAGCAGAGCAGCCTGAAGCTGAAGCAAGGAGGAGAAGGAAGAGATGAACCATATGCCTGATTGGCCAAGCTGAATTCTAGGAGAAAGTAATCCTGGAAGGGAAGGCAGAGACTAGCTGCTATTTTGCCTTGACACATGGTGGGAGACCAGGATTGCCAGCAGCCAGCCTTTGTTGGAACAGCATCTCTGATAATGCCTTGATTTGGGCATTTTCACAGTCTTAGAACTGTAAACTCTTACCCTAGTCAATTCCCATTATAAAAGCCAACCCATTTCTAGTATTTTGCAATGGCAGCCTTAGGCAAACTAAAACAGAGGTTATTGTACCTCTGATTGATGGATATTGCATTATATATGTACTTATATATAATTTTTAGTATCTCCCCACCCCAACTAGACTATAAGTTATATGAGGGCAAGATCTTTGCTTTGTCTACTCAGGAATGCTTGGTACTTAGAATAGTACTTGGCACATGCAATCCATTTACTGACCTTCCATACATTATAGATCATTAATATCACATTCCTATATCTTACAGCCATATTATTTTTTCTCTCTTAGGATTATTTTATTAAACTTGTCCTCTACTCAGGAAAACTAAACATTTTTCTTGCTTCTTTTAACAAAAGGCATCACTGAAAATTTGCCATCCACCTCTGTGTCTAAATGGCTAATATGGATTAAATAAATTGATCTGAACAAATCTTCTCAAATTTCTATTTGCTTACATATGCCTGAGACATGAGGTATCCACTGATGTGAAGAAGGATAGAACTGGACTTCTGGAGAGTTTTCATATGGCGTCAGAGAAAACAATTTTATTGTTGATGACCTCGAGTGTTTAAGCGTGTCTATATCAGACTTGGTTAACAAAATTAGTTACATTTTCCTTATGTAAAATTTAAAATACAAATTATTAGAGAATACATAATGAGCTTATATGAAATTTCAAACCAAAATATTCTAAAATTTAAAATGAGAAACTTCAGTTTGCATTTGTGCACGTCTTTTTCATATCAGGTTTTATATTTGAGACATCCATACGCAATCCTAATCGAAGAGTTTTAATGATAATCTTGTCAAGTTCCTGATCATTCTTGCACATAAGACATTTTGTTGGCATATACAGGTCATAAAATTTTTAAAAACATATTTTGTGCCATAAAAACCTTACATTTGGAATTATACTTGAAGAACCAAACAATTTTCTTTTCTTCTAACAATTATAATGTTGAAATTTCTTGTGAAAAAGCAAATGGACTTAACATCACATTCAATATTTTCATGTCAAATGTAATATATTAAATTACTCATGAAACTCTGGTTTGCTAGATGGCATATGCATGGTTAGAGCAGTCATCCTGCAGTTAAATTGAGCTTGCATACAACAAAAAACTCATATAATCAATGAAAGGCAGCATGTACTTGAAGACAGAGAACTATACCCTCCAGGAGACTCCACTTAGCTTACAGGCACCATCCATCTTCCAAAGGCGGCTACATAGTCTTCTCACTACAAGTGTGCTTCTCATGCACCTTAGAAGTGGACATGTCCTGCAGCTCATGGATCCCTTCCCATTATGGGAAGTGGCCTATGAGACCTCTAGCTAATGAAGTAGATTCCAGATGGTCAAGGATCTTTATGGATGAAGTAGAACAATGATATCCAGATAGTCCTCACTGTGCAGGTCTAAAGTGGCATACCATTAAGCCTATATCTCTTTGTGCCACCCTCCTAGGAGTCCATATAAAGCAGCCTGCAGCCAGAGGTGACTTTGAATCAATGGAGTTCTGCCTCAGCCTCTCCTGATTGCCCTGACAAGAGGGACTTACCTGTAGCTGCCATGCTACATCAGGTGCTTTGGTGCACGGTGTGCCTTGGCACAGCAGTGTGGAATTTCTGGAGTAGAGAACACAACCAGGAAGACTGTAGGCTGACTTGCAGTGTTTTATTTGGGCATCACAGTGTTAACTCCAAGAGTTTGGTTTATTTGTTTGTTTGTTTAATTAAACTAGTTGTCAATATTTAAAATATGCATTCTGTCAAAGCAACCATTGGCTGTTGATGAAGAAAAACTAGGCTCTGCTTGCCAACTTTGTCATTATGTCACCCTTCCTTTTTGCTTTTCAATACTGAACGTTGAAAATGCTTTTCAGTTGCATTTATCATCACACTTAAAAATATTTTTCTTATGGTAGAGTTAGAAAGAAAGACAAATGTTTCCTTTCCTCAGGTCTGTTAAAATGGGAAATCTGAAGTAGAGATGGCTCTATGCTTTATGAAAAATAAGATCAGTCATACTTCTTGGTAAGAGTGAAAAATATTCCTATGCATTTTTAAAAAGTGAGTGTGTATTGAAAGAACAGAAATTAAAAGTGATTTAAAGGTAAAAAGAATGTGTTTGATAACACATCGTGTAGGCAAGGGTGGGCGACTTCTTCGGCGTTGCTGGAGCAATCTCTGTGGAGGATAACACGGCAATTTCTCTCAAGTTAAAATTGTACATATCTTTTAATACTGACAACTCTAGTTGTCAGTATTTATGCTATAGATATATGTTTTTATGTGTAAAATTAAATGTAAATGATTATTCCCCACAACATGTTTTATGAGACCATCTGTTAAGGGAAATGTTGCAGACTTGGCCTGATTGATGTAAGTGCTAACGAAGAAACCGACGGCAACCCCGCAATCTGGTCCATCATGGATATTTAATGGCTAGAATCTCAAAGCTTTCTGAAGACTCCATAAATAACTGAAATTGTTTTCTCTGATGACCCATGCAGCTGCCCAAAGGCAGAATAGTCTGACTGGCCTCTGCACACTCCCAGATAATCATCAGCTTACCCAAGGAGAGGAAAGCGAAGGCCATATATCCAGATCGTCCGTGTTGTTTTCTTATTTCCTCTTTCCTCTTTCCTTATTTTTTTTTTTAATTAGAGAAATTGTAAGTTTAAAAACAATCATGCATAAAATATAGGATTCCCATACACCACCTCACTACAAACACCAAGCACTGGTATGGAACATTTGTTACAATTGATAATAACACTTTTTAAAATAATTGTACTATTTATTAATAGTGTTACAATTGATGAAAGATTATGAAAGTAGTTCTATCACCCATTATTTACATTAGGTGTATTTTTTTCCATAAACCACCCTTTTATTTATTAACACTTTGTATTAGTATTGTATATTTGCTATAATTCATGATAGAACATTATCACACTTGTACTATTAACTATAGTCCATCATCTACACATTTGTCCTTGCTTTTCACCTAAGAGATTCTCCCAATTTGTAGCATGTGGGAAGAAAGTATTAGCAGAAAGCCATAGTCCTAATGACTGAAAAGAGATAGTTTAGATTTTGGTGACAAGTCCTAACCTATGTGTAATTGAATTTCCAGGAAGTGGCATGAACAACTCTTCTGCTTTTCTCAGGATCTGAGACAGTTACCAGGATGTGGGGCTTCAAGTTTTAAAACTAAGACAGCCCCAGGGACCCATCCCATTCTTTTTTTTTTTTCCTTAATCTTCTCATTCATTCTACCTTTTAATATGTTCAATCACTTCATACGTGCATAAGGACACTATGACAGCATATTTCCAAATCTTCCCTTTCTTCTCTTGCATACTTGTTTCCATCCAATGTCTTTTACAAAGGTTATAAACATACAATGCCTGATAATCATTGTGATTGCTTTAAATGGTTAACTTATAAAGCAATTAAAATGAGAAAACATAAAATTTCACCTCCATCTAATTTTTTTGTGTGTGGCATAATCATAACTTTTTTGTTTCCATTTTTAATTAATTTTTTAAATTTTTAGAGTAGCTTTAGATTACATAAATGCCACATAAAAAATATAAGGGATTCCCATATTCCCCATCCCCCCCACCCCCCCACACTTTCCCACATCAACAACATCCCTCATGACTGTGGTACATTTGTTAAAATTGATGAACACATATTGAAGCATTGCTACTAACCGTGGATTACAGTTTACAGTTTACACTCTGTCCCACACAGTTTTGTAGATTATGACAAAATATACAATGGCTTGTATCCATCACTGCAGTGTCAGGCAGGACAACTCCAATGCCCCCAAAATGTCCCCATATTATACTTATTCTTCCCTGTCCCATCCCTCAGAACCTCTGGAGGCCACTGCCTTTATATCAATGATTAGAGTTCTTCCATTGCTAGAATAACAAGTCTATAGTAGAATAATAATAAGTCTACTTTAGTCCATTGTTCATTCCCCAGTCTTGAGGATTTGGGGATGGCGATGCCCACTCTGCTTCTAATTGTGAGGAAGCTTAGATCCCCTGGGGCCCATTCTGCCCAGAAATGAGGATGTTTCTTGGATGTGGGACTTTCAGTGCTAAAACCAGGACAGTCCCAGAAAAACAGGGATAAGTTAGTGACCTTACCAGGAGAAGCAGGAAAAGAGAATGGGACAGAAGCAATATAAATGGCTAAAACCAATTATCTAAAACCAATTAAAGGTATAACTGTCAGTCAAGAGAAGCTAAGAGAACCCAATAAGAATAAATAAAAGAAAATTGCACTTAAGCACTTCTTAAAGTGTTAATATCCAAAGATAAGGAAAAAATTAAAGCACCCAGAAAAGGAGCAACAAGGACATTGATACTAACTTTTTTACCAAAAACAATGGAAACTAGAATACAGTAGAATGCAATCTTTAACATGCTGAAAACATAGAATTGCCAAACTAGAATTCTACATTTAAATAAGATGTCTTTAAAAAATAAATCTAAAATCAGGCAAATAGAAACTGAAAGATTTTATTGCCACAGGCCTATAATTCAAAAACTGCAAAAGTACTTCAATCTTAAGTAACATAATCCCAGATGGAAGTATGGAAATGCCAAAAGATATAAAAATCCTTGGATAAATAAATATGTGAGTTATGTAGGTAAATGCTGACTTTAAAATAATGGTAATAAGTGATCGTTGGGGTTTATAAGATATGTAGAAATAAACTGTTAGTCAACAGGGGCTGAAAGACTAGGAAGGGGATAAATGAAGTTAAACTCTTGTAAGGTCTTTGCATTGCCTAAGAAGTGGTAAAATTACTAATATAAAGAAAACTGTAATGAATTAGGATGCATGTTGTAATATCCCGGGCAAAAACTAAAAGGCTAGTAATAAAAGAGTACAAAACCAACAAGCTAATCAAGGCTAAAAAAGGCGGGGGGCGGGGGGGAGAGAAGAAGTATACTTGATTAATTCAAAGGAAGGCACGAAAGAACAAAGGAACAGAGAGCAGATGGGACAAATTGAAATCACATCATAACATTGGAGAATTAAGCTTACTTTTATTATGTATATACACTTTTGTATTTTTTATTTCAAATAAGCTTTCTTTGTTCTCAAATTGTTCCTTTTAAATATCTTCTTGAACATTGTGAATTCAAAATAAAGCAATTTAAATTCTCCCCAGTTTTTATACATTAACTCTATATCACTGGATAATACCTATTTTGACTGATCACTATGGATTCCCTCCTCCTTTAGGCTGTTGATTCTACTCAAATATGTCTATTGCCCATTCTTTGATGTGGAGAGGAAGATTTAGCAACTTAGTCAGAAGGGTGATTTGGCCATGTTTACCAAGTGAAAAAAGGAAGTCACATCCTGGTTACAGAAAAGGGAATATTTCACTCAGGATAACCTCTGTTCGGGAAAGCCAGGAGCAGTAGACTTTTCTCAAAGCAGAGAATAGAAATGAATAGAGAAAATCAACTTCCCTTGTTTTTCTTATAGGATCTACTCAGCCTAACCAGGTGACCCCCCAGGTGAGCTGAAGTGTGCGGAATAAAAGACCAATAGTATATATTATAGTGATCCACTTACCTTAAGTTAAATATTTCTAGTGACAATAAGCTTACTACTTCTTAAAAAAATCACAGAATATTGGGACATCTAATTATTTAGAAGGGCTTACAGAATCAAAGTTATCACTTCAAATATTCTATGCATATGGAGCAATCCAAAATAAGTTTTATTTTTGTCCACAGAGCTCCTTAAATTTTGTTAAAATTTCTTTCCTTATCCTTTACTTTGCTCTAAGAAAAACTTCCACTTACTTCAACTTCTGTTTATATAAAATGTTTTTTTAACCCCCTCCCATCCTAGTTTGTCTAGGCTTGTTTGCCTGGATTATTCACTTTGCCAGTCTCTCACCTGAAAATTAATACCCAGCAGTAAACATAATACTAAAGCAGTTGTCTCACCAGAAAACACCATAAATTATTTTCTCTGGACTTTATTTGGTTTGTGTGGTTCTTTGAAGCTTTTATGGACCAGAGAAAATAATGCCTTTAGAGCTAATCCATTCCTGTGTGTTTAAACCTATTGTAGGTGGAACCATCTTTTGATTAGGTTACTTAAGTAGAGCATGACCCATCTTCTTACTGGAGTCCTTTATAAATGAGATGAATACAGCAAGAGACACAGAGAAACCCACAGAAGCACAGAGAAAAAGCCATAGACGCAGCAAGAGAAAGCCACAAGAGCAAGGTGCTGAAATCAAGGGAACTAAGGAGAAAGGAAGCCTAAAGCTGAGGCAATGAAACCTGGAAGAGGAGAGAGAAACCAGCAGATGCCTCTATGTGCCGGTCTTTGGGGAGAAAGCATCACATGATGATGTCTTTATTTGGACTCTTCATGGCTGCAGAACTGTAAGCTTGAAATCTAATAAATCCCTGTTGTAAAAGCCAAACCATTTCTGGTATATTGGTTTTAGCAGCCTTTGGCAAACTAAAACATATTAAGGTACCAGGAAAGTGGGATGCTGCAATTGCAAATACCAAAAATGCTAAAAAAGGCTTTTTAAATTGGTTAATGAAGAAAGGTGGGGAGAATTGTGAGGCGCTTGATAAAAAAGGCCTAGATTGCTTTGAAGAGACTGTTGGTTGAAATATGGATGCTAAAGGTAATTCTAGTAAGAACTTAGACAGAAATGATGAATATGTCATTGAAACTAGAAGAAAGGTTACCCTTATTTTAAAGTGGCAGAGAACTTCGGAAAATTGACTCCTGATGTCAGATGGAAGGCAGAATTAGAAAGTGACGATCTTGGATATTTATCTGAAGAGATTTCTAAACTAGATGTGAATAGTGTGGCATGGCTTCTTCTTGCAGATTATAGTTAAATGTGAGAGGAAAGGGATAAACTGAGAACTGAACTTCCAGGCACAAAAAAAACAAAAATTGTTACTTGAATGGAACTACTGCCAGCTTGGACTAAGAGGGACAGATTGAAGGAAAAATGACTTTAAAGGCATAAATATGGAAGCTGAGGTCTGGACTAACCATCTCCCACCAACAAGGCGAGTCCACTCATGTGTTTAGAAAGGGTGAATATGTCCCAGTACTTGAAGAGAGTGGGTCTTTGGCCTCATTGTTAAGAAGGCTGCCACTCCAGGCTTCAGAAAGAGTGGAGTTTATTCCCAGGGAATTAAGGAGAGTCTGGCCCCTCCCCACTGTTCTAAGAGGGTTGAGCCTGTGCCCAGAAATTGGGGAAGAATCTGGCCGTCACCCCAGTGTTCTTGGAGGGTGTTACTTTTTCTGTTTTTACTTCCCACTGCATTTTCCCCTGTAACTGAAATTAAGCTGAGAATGCAAAAGGGAGAAATGCACTTCAATCTGAAATTAAACTGAGAATGAAAGAGAAAGAAATAGAGTTCTCTCTTGCTTACTGTCAACATGCTTGTTTGGGATTCTGGAGTCTGAGGGAGTAAGGTAGTTTGAGACTTTTATGGATCATGTCCTTAATATTATTCATTCCTGTGAGTGTAAACCTATTATAGGTGGGTCCATTTGTTGATTAGATTACTCCAGTAGGGTGTAACCCAGGGTGGGTCTTAATCCTTTTATTGGAATCCTTATAAATGGGATGAATACAGAGAGAGACAAAGAGAGAAACTCACAGAAGCACAGAGAAAAAGCCACAAGAGCAGGAAGAGAAAGCCATGAGAGCAAGGAGCTATAATCAATGGATCCTGGGAGAGAATAAAACAGAAGTTGAAGCAATGAAACTTGGAAGAGAAGGGAGAGACCAGCAGATATCTCCATGTGCCAGTTTTTGGGAAAAAAGCGTCACCAGATGATACCTTTATTTGGACACTTTCATGGCCTCAACACTGTAAGCTTGCAACCTAATAAATCCCCATTGTAAATGCCAATCTATTTTTGGTATATTGCTTTTGGCAGCTTTTTAGAAAACTGAAACATTTGGTTACTGAAAATCCCAAATATTTCTGTTATAACTTCAGTTAATTCTAGTAGTGAATTTAGTTTTATAAAGTCAATATATAAGGAATTAAATGGACTTTTGTCACTGGCATGGTAACAATTTACAGATAAAATATCATTTTGATGGACACATACATCTATTCAACAATAACATAATCTTACAGATGAAGTTAGGTATTCAACACACTTTATTTGCTTACTAAAATATTTTTTTATTTTGCTTACTAAAATATTTTCAAATAAATGTGCTACCCCAAACTGAATTTGAAATGTGTATTCTCTGTGGTGATTCAAACCCAGAGTAGTGATAGAAAAAATGTGCAAGTATTTCAGTAATTGTAGTACATAAGTGTAAGTAAGTAATCTACAATACATATTCTAGTAACAGTTTATAAAGAATCCAATCTGCCTGTTTGACACTATGTACAATCTTGTTGACAACTCTTTTCTCTATTCCTGCCCAAAGAATCTAATCATGTTGAACAATACACATTCTACACACCTTTGCTCACACTTATCCCTGTTGGAATGTCCCCTGCTTTCCTTCTTCACTTATTGAATTTTGAACTTAAAAAACTTAAAATTCTGCAAACAAAGCCTTCACTACCACTAATTTGTTTGGCACTCTTTCCTCAATTTATGTTGCATCTTTTTGTCATTCATCTTGTACTTTGCGAACATCACCTGTATCATTACTTTTAATTGAAATTTATATCTTGAGAAATGGATTTGCCATTTTAGTCCTTGAGCTATACTCATTAATAGAATGATACTGAATAAATATTAAAGCAGCGTTTGGAGGTACACTGTGTGGACTTGTCTTTCATGGCACTGGGAAAGCAGGTTAAACTTACGAGGGTCACTGAAAAATCAGTGATTCTATTTTCTCCTCCCAAACATGCTCTTCTGATGATAAATTTGGTTCAATAACCCAGAACTCTTAAGAATCTTTAAAGGGAGTCAAGGATTTTTGGTGTAAGTTTTTCTGGAATGGTGTTGTGGCACTGGAAGACCTGAATTCTGAGAAGTGGCAGTCTTACATTGCACAGAGTTGCTGGCAACTTGCTTGTTCAGGATTCTGGAGTCTGAGGACATCAGTGCTCAGGGTTGCTTTACCTACCCTAGTCTGGGTCATTAACTACATTCTTAATAAGATTCTATTTGGACAAGAACATTCATTAGATGCTAATTTTTGGCCAAATAGATCTAATTTATTTGTGAAATTATTTATAAAATTAATCTACTTTTACTTGGGTGTGTGGGTGTGGTCTTGCTTTGATAATCCATGCCACATTTCAACTAGATTTTTAAGGGTCTTAAAAATGAAATATGTTTTATAATTCTTTGTATATCTATACATAGTGAAATATAATGTTTGCTGATGCTCATCTTCAACAAAATAAGGTATATAGACATCAAATAAAGCAGACTTTCATTCCAAAGTCTATGCTTTATATAGTCAGCTCTTTAAATGTGCTAGTATACATGTGTTGTATCTTTGTTTGTATGTGTGCATGTGTGACTATAAGCAAACCATGTATACTAAAATACTCAAATTAGAAGATAATTATCACAATATATAAGCTTTATGAAGAAAATGCATCTTTCTTGTTTAGTGCTGTATTCTTGATACTTATATACCAGGGACTCAAAACATTTAAAATTTTGAATGGCACTGATTCAGAAAGAATTCACAGATGATTGTTCTAAGTAGCCTACCCTCTGCTGCATTAAAAATGTGTATCAACTTAAGTAACTGAGGCGGAAATACTAATTGGATATAAACCTGAAAAAAAATATGCTACTTTACTTGTAGTCCATCTCTCAGTTAACAATGAGATACTAATTTTCAACATTAAATTGGCAACTTGAAAAAAATATCTATCAAAAGGCTTTAAAGGGAATAGCCCAGCAATTCCACTTTGGGAATTCCACTAATGAAGAACATGTACAGAGACATCACTACAAGGATATTAACTGAATCATTATTTACTATAGTAAACTATTGTAAGAAAACAAATTGCCCAATAAAAGGTAAAATAAATTGTGGTTGCAACAACAAATATTATTAGAAAGATATATTAGTGTGGTAACATGTCCATGATATATTGCTAAGTGGAAAAATCTGGTTACCAAATACATAGTTCGATTTGCTTTTTGTTTGAAAGAATAAAAATGTATGTATGTATGTATGTACGTAGTCAGGTATATGTTTGTATTAAAACACAAACACACACACACATACAGAGGGAGAGTGAGCAAGAGAGAACTCTATCACTTTCTCCTTGATTCTTCATTCTCATTCATTCTCAGTTAATTTCAGAGAGAAGTAATTATTTCTCTCTGAAGTAAGTATTTCTTCCTTTTGCATTCTCAGCTTACTTTCAGTTACAGGAGAAAAAGCAGTGGAAACTAAAAACAGAAGAAGTAACCATATGTTAACTATGATTGTCTGTGGGTGATGACAGCAGGGATGACTTTTGCTTATTTGTGTTTTCTAATTGTTTAATAAGTATATAATTATGTTACCATTATAATTTGTGAAGTTTTTCTTGAAGTAAAAATGGGTTGTATGTCCAACTTTTCAGTCATTTCTAATGAAAGATATATCAATATATCTTTTATCTTTAGCCCACAAATAAAATTTACATGACAGCATTTGCTAAAACTGTGAAATAAAATTTTGGCAGTCAAAAAATAATGTCACCCAAGAAAATAATTCTTGAATGGTTAACTTTAATAAATTAAGCATTGCATGAAAACAGGCTACAAAAAAAAAGCAGACATTAAACACATCTCATTAAATAGTTCTTAAAACAACATCCTAAATTCAATGCCAAGAATGTTGTCCTATGTGAACATTATATTTTACATGTAAAATATACGCTTCAAAATAATAGAATCACATGAATTTTAAAGTGAAAGGAACTCAGAGAAACCTCCAGTTTAGACTAACATAGAATTTATTATTCTATTAGCCATTTTAACTAGGAAGCAAAAAACTTGGTATCTTCTCTTTGCCTAGAAAGAAACCTATGGGTTTAAATGCCTTTTATTGTTCTACCATTGTAATCAGAGCCAAGATTAAATCAGGGAAATCTAAGTTTTCTGTACTGGTTTATTCTTGTGAACTATTTTGACAAATATGCAATATCCCCCATTTCGTGCAGGTCCTTTTTTCTATTATTATCCTTTCTCATGACTCAGGATTTAAGAAACTTCAGTATTTCCCCACAATTTAAGGATAGTGTAAGCACCCAAGTAGCTTTGATCTGATGGATTGTTATGGAGAAAGAAGTGGAGGAATAAGGGCACAGATGAAAGGCCAAAAATCTCCTAAATTAATTATGATCACAGTAACAGTTATTGTGAAAATTTTTTCAGATTATGAAAAGTGTAGCATGATGGGCAGTGTACAACTGGCAAACATGATACCAGAGTTCCAATTCTAGCTTCCTTATACTTAGTTGTGTGAACCTGGGCAAGTCAAAGTCTTTGGAAATCAGTTTCATTATCTTAGAAAGAGTTTGGATTAGGTAATTATTAAAACCTTTTTTGAATCTATAGCTCCATCACTCTAAAGAATTTACAGTTGTGGACACCTAATTCATTATAAAGTACTGCTTTGGCAACTGTGAAAAATATCAGTTTCAATACCTTTAAAAATAAATGGAGTAACGTTCTCAAAGTATGATGCAAATACAAACCATTGGATTATGGTTATCCCAGGAATAGTTCTTATTGCCTTTCATTAAGAAAATGTTAACTTCCTTCTGATCTAACATGCCACAATATTTCTTATTTACAAAACATTACCATTTTTTTGGTTATTATGGAATTTAAATTCTGTACAACAGTTTATTATTTTTCATAAATTTCAAATTACCCACAATCATGCCTTCCAAGTAAACTATTATTTTCAGTAAAGTTTTAAAAGTCTAAAAATTCTTATTTTCTTTACCTTGTAATCTCAGCATTCTTGAAGTGATCAGTACAATTTACAAGACTGGAAGTTTAACCCCAAAACTTCTAGGCTTTTAGTGTCTTAATTTGAAGTAAACATTCCCTCAAATTATAAATTAGTACAAATTAAGGATCAAATATTTATATTGATATTTGATATTTTCTAAGGAAATATGGGGAAATCATACCCTTTCAATATATATTCAAAACAATATTACCAGGCTTGATTATCCCCTTTTGATCTTAGAAGGAAAACAACAGTACTGTATTTTCACCCAAACCTCAGCTTTATTTCTGCTACAGGAGAAGAGATGATTTCAACCAACTAGATAATTTTCAGAACAGGTTGCTGTTAATGTGAAATAATCTATTATTTATTATAGTGAGACAAAAATCCCCATCCATATTTGATGGAAATGACTTAAGTCTTTGCAAACACCTCAATTTCCCATCTCATCTTACCTCACAAGCAACCTTAAGCAATTAGTATTAAGTTTTCTTTTAGGAGGCCCCTAATAATACCTCTATTTTCTTTAGAGTGGTAAAGCCTACTAGATTGGCCAAGAAGGCAGAGCTTTCATCTTGTATGCTAAAAATGTGTAATGTCAATTAGCCATTATCAACTGTGATATACTACTTCTCACATCTATGAAATCGGGAAAAGTAGGGCTCACAGTAGTAAGTGAATGATTGCAACTAATATTTATTAAGTCCTTAATATATGCCCTATGCTTTACATTAATTAATTTCATTCCATTCTCACAACAACCCTTTAAGAGGTAATAATGTTAAGCCACTGAACATGGTAATGGAGAAGAAAATGATCAGAAAGCTTCAAGAAGTAATATGAAATATATGACACACAATATGATCTCTCATCCAAAAATAGCTGTGCTATGTGCTTATTTCTATTTTTCCTTTTATTTTCCTGGATTTGAAAATAGCCTTTAGCTCTGAATAGCTAATTTGGTACATTAAATACTTAATGTATTCTAGAAGGCACTAAGTTTGGTACTATGGGGATGCGCGGATGAATAAGAGAGATCTCAAATCCCATGCTGATAATACATATTGCTGGTAATCATTTTAATTTCATGAATTATTCTCCCAGGTCTGGCAGAATTTTAAAAAGTTTCTAGTTTCATTTAGGAAATGTCTTTCATTTTATCTGTGGCACTGATTTGACCAAGTGATCCATGACATCTTACTTATCTTTTACATGCACTGCAGTAAGAAGGTAATCCTCATTGTATTAAACCTCCTGAATGATTATCTCAGAGTGCAAGTAATAGGCCTGCTGAGTTTCCTAATACTCTAATGCTAGATACAAGATGTTTGAGTAACTCCTTATCATATGAATTCTTATTTCATCTTATAAATTTAATGAGGCCCATCATCTCTAAAGACAAACAGCTGTTTCCTCAGGGAAAGACTAATTCTGGATAACAATGCATGATTTTAGTATCTGAGAGTTACAGTGTGCTTGTAAAGTTGATATAATAGAGAGGTCTTGACAGAATCTGGAACTTCTCTGAGGCCACATGGGAGAGTGAAAAAGAGCGTGTGCATTCTGGAGGTAGGCAGCCTCGGTCAGACAGACTTAATCAGTGTTCTAAGCCCAACTCAATCACATGCTAGATAACTTTGGCAAGTCATTTGATTTCTCTGAACCTCAGTATTTTTATTTGTAAAATAAAGCCAAGAACACTTACCGTGAAGGGTTACTATAAATATGAGACATAGCATTTGCAAAGATCCAGCAGAGGGGACTTAATGGTGTGTAATAAATAGTGTGTGTTCTCATCCAGCACCTCTGCATTGCATTATTGGCTAAAGCAGCATTTCGATTCGGAGAGTTTAGCATTGGTCAGCCTTAAACTAGCTGACCGGATCAAGTATGAGACCAATTAATACAAGGATACAGAGATCAGATAAATAAATAAAAGTTCTTTGGACATGTTCTACAAATTTACGTTTCCATAGAACTGTCTTCTAAAAATAAACTATAAGATTCTAGGTTAGTTAAAAGAACAATAATTGCCTTAATCACCTTTCTGGCTTTAGTCTGGAAAATAACAACAGTGATAGTGACATTCAACTCTTGTGCCATTTCCATAACAAATGTATAAGTTTAACACTACCAGGAAATGGATATCTTTTGGTTTCACTGAAATAATAAAGAAACAAAATGAGCATTTAGAAAGACACATTTCAGAGGTGGGCTCATTATAAAGTGCTTATGATAGTCACATAAGCCTGGAACAGATAAAGTATACTCATTTTTAAACATAAAGCAAATTACTAAATAAAATGCTTTTATGATTACAATTCTACTGAACTGCTGCCTCAACTGACCAAAAATCTAATTTGTAAAGTACAAATGCAATTGCTTTGAGCTAAAGATCAGTTTCTTAAGAAATAATACATGTATACTCCCCAGCGACCATTCATCTTAAACCTGAATTTAGATGTACCATCATCTACAAGTTCATTTATTTTTATGATTATGGAGCCTATTGTTTCCTTTTTATTCTTGGGATTAAACATACTTAAAATTCGTGGGATTAAATAACAGGCGTCACTTAATGAAAGTGATCATGGATTGTAGGACTATAAGAATTATCAGAACATTATTAAGGGTTATGCATTTCAATGGTAAGCACAATCTGATTATTAGATTTTCATCTACAACTCAAAAAGTGCTTTTACTGATTATACTCCAAAGTATCTTTTTCATTGTCAGCAGAAGTGTCTGGCATTTAATTTAAATGTATTGTTCTAAGTATAAATAATTGAATGAATAGTTTAAAACCCATGGATAACATTGGCTATTTGATAAATAAGAACTAAATAATATAAGAATTAGAATTATCAAAACACTTTTGAGAACACAGTTCTGCTTGAAGGGTTCCATGGAGGAAGTGGATCATTTTCAAGAAAGGGATGATGTTTCTTTTGTTTTCGCTCAATTCTTTCCTGCCTTTCTTTCTTTTCCTAAAAAGAAAATAGAAAATTATAATTAATATACACATATGAACATTATTTTCAAATCAAGTTCCTTGCTGAATTACAAAATAATTGATTAAATATTTATCTATCATTTTCTAGTTTAAATGGTTATAAAAGAATACCAATTAATGAATATTACTAATTTATAAATATGCTATCAATAGATATTATGGTAACATTTTTAAAAATATTAAAAGAGATATTAAAAAACAATTTTATAAAATAAGGGAAAATGACCCACAATTCCATAATTCAAAGATAATAATGGTTAAATCACTGACAATGTTTAGTTGCTATATTTTGCTATCTGCATAACAGTCATAACAATGCTAACAACCAAAAAAAAAAGGGGGGGGGAGTTAATATGGGGTGGGGAAGGGGGGGTGGTTTGGTATCTGGGAGTCTCCGGCACTCCGTGTGTG